>PVJD01009958.1:0-57759 GCA_004026545.1 Mormoops blainvillei
TGCAGCTGAACAACGATATAAACAAACAAACAAACAAACAAAACAAAACAAAACAAAACCAAAAAAAGGAACTCAGTTCTGAGAACTTGATTTGGTCCTGGTTTATCTGTTCAAGAATTGACCAAGTCCAGGAATATCTCACCTGACGAAATGCTTGATCCAGGTTGTCAGACAATATCACGTGAATGCATCTTTCCATCTTACCGCTGTCATGTCCTTTGTCCTAGCTTCACTCTCCAGCTGATGCTTTCCACAACATGACAACGTGGGACCCAGCATCTCTAGACTCATACGGTACTCACTTAGGAGATGCACTGAAAAGTAAGCTTTCTGTTTCCATTAATTATTGGTTCTGACTCGATCAACTTGAATTGTGTCTTTATCCCTAGCCCAATCATGATGCCAAAATGATAGAATGTGGGTATTGGCTGGGTGTGGTTCATGTGTTACGCTGAGATCTAGAGTGGTAAAATTAGACCTACGAAACCGCAAGGACCGAGATTGATGATAGCAGATAGAACTACATTGGCCCTACCCACGTGCTAAGCACTGTTTTATGATCTTTACAAATGTTCACTAATTTAATCCTTAGAGCAACCGTGTAGAGAGTGGGAAACTAATAGGATTCCCACTTTATGGGGGTGGGGGAAGAAATTGACACAGAAAGAGGTTAAGTAACTTACCTACACTTACACAGTTGTGAAGTGGTCAGGCAAGGATTTGACCCCAAGTTGTGCTGAAACAGAACTTAACCAATACACCATGTGGCAAAGGTAGATGAATGGCCATGGCAAAATGAGCCCATTGTTATTAAAAGAAGTGTTGATGTAAGGTAAGTATAAACTTTATCTGCTCTATTATCTCCTGTAACTATCCTCTATAATAGTTAGAGAACAGCATTAAAATTAGTGAGTTGGTGGCAAAGACCAAGTGGGCTTGTTTTTAGGCTGCCAGGGAAAGCTTGGCTTCACAAAAGATTCCTGTCTATACTTTTGTCACTCATACATTTTGTGCAGATAGTTTCCTAAAGTCAGTATCTCTACCATTTAATTTTTAAACTAAGTTTTATTTTATGTATTATAACTTAATATATGACTTTATACCACATACATATATTTAATTTCAATCAATAGGAATTCTTCCTATCTCCTTGACTGTAAAGAATGGTGGGTAGAAAACCTTTTGCATGAAGATGGCACCCAAAGCGAAGAAGGAAGCCCCTGCCCCTCTTAAAGCCGAAGCCAAAGCAAAGGCTTTGAAGGCAAAGGAAACAGCGCTGAAAGGCATCCACACCTACAGAGAAAAGAAGATCCGTAGTTTGCCCACCTTCCAAAGTTGAAGACACTGTGGCTCCGACAGCAAAGCAGCCTAAATATTCTCAGGACAGTGACCCCAGGAGAAACAGCCTCGACCACTACGCCATCATCAAGTTCCCCCCAACCGCTGAGTCAGCCATGAAAAGACAGATAGTAACAACACACCTGTGTTTGTTGTGGAGGTCAAAGCCAAGGAGCCCCAGATCCAACAGGCTGTGAAGAAGCTCTGCGACACAGACGTGGCCAAGTCCACACCCTGATCAGGCCTGACAGAGGGGGGAAGCCTTGTGTTTGGCCCCTGACGAGGGTGCTTTGGATGCTGCCGACAAAATTGGGGTCATCTAAACTGAGTGCACGGGCTAATCCTAAATACAAAAATTTTATACTGAAAAAAAAAATGGTGGGTAAATACCACAAACCTTTTGTTGGAACCAAGTATTGTAGTACATAAGCAATTGCCTTCCAGGATTCAATGTTCATTTAAGTCTATTTCTTAAGTTATTAATTTAAAAAAATCTATTGTTTTTCACAGGTGTGTATGTTTATCTCAAGAATCCTTTCCTTGTTGAGGAATGGTGCCAACAAAATTAAATAGGAAAATAATCGCATCCAAAATGCTTTTCCCTAATTATTATCAATCAGAAGCAGGAAATACAGCAACAGCAGATTTATTATTTTACAAGACAAAGCCACTGAATGAGAACGTTAACGTGGCTTCCTGAGCACTTCCTATCATCACACTTCCTGTACCCGACACACACAGACACCCACTAATTCAACTTATTTATGTCTATTTATCTATTTATTTTTACATTTATATATTATGTATGGGGTTTTCTTCTCACCCCCTTGGAGGAAAATATCTTTGACGCCCAGACAAGCATTTGGCATCTTAAAAGTTTCTAGATCCAAACAGCTGGCAAAGAGAAGCCAGAATGGATGAGCCCTGGAATTTCCAATTTGGACAAAATTTTCTAGACTTAGTATCTGGAAAATGGCAGCTTCTTAACAGTGCCATCATCTCCTGTCAGAAAGGTAAAAAAAAAAAATTAATTTGTACAGGAGAGGAAAATTAGACCCAAATTAATCATTTATGTTGTAATATGTTTAATTTCAATGTTTCTATTCTTTCGAATTTTTATTTAAGTGTAGTTGCTTATATTAGGTTCAGGTGTACAATATAATGATTTGACATTTTTATACCTTACACTGTGATCTTCCAGCTGGTTCTAGTAATCAATCACTTGTCACCATGCCAACTTATCACAGTATCGTCGATTATATTTGTCTTCATCTTTTTCACTTGTCCCCCATTCACTCTCTTCTATTAACAATCTTTTGGTCTCTGTCTCTATGAGGCTGTTTTTGTTTTGTTTTGTTTGTTTACATTTTGGGTTTTTTTCTTAGATTACACATGTAAGTGAAACCATATGGTATTTGTCTTTCTCCACCTTATTTCAGTTAGCATAATACCCTCTAGGTCCATCCATGCTGCCAGAAGTGGTAATATTTCATTTTTTTATTGCTGCATAATATTTTATTGTGTACACACCACATTTCTTTATCTATTCATCTACTGATGGTGATTCTTCAAAAAACTCCAAATAGAAAACCCCATATTACCTAGCGGTTGCACTTCTGGGTATTTAATCAAAGAAAATGAAAACACTAATTAGAAAAGATATATGCACTCCCGTGTTCATTGAAACAATATTTTCAGCAGCCAAGATGTAGAAACAACTTAGGTGTCTATTGATAGATAAATGATTAAAGGAGGTATTATATACATGTAATAAAGAAGATGTGACATATATACACAGACATACATACATACAATGGAATATTATACAGCAATGAAAAAGAATGTTTCTATTCTTTAAAAAAGTCTACCTCAAAAATTTTAAGTGACAGCAATTCAACTTTTAGCTCCCTAACATTTTTGAAAATGCCATCGGAAAACTTTATGCCAGAAAACCAATTTTTGAGTATTTCTCAGTATTCATAGAGAAGGAAGAACAGCTCAAGTAGTTCCATGCTCTCTCATTTCCTCTTGTGTTCTCGAATACAGAGTCCGGTAGAAGTCACGTCATTGCATGTGGTTGGTAGGGTACGTGAATGTCTCTCATGAGATGGACAGCAATTTGAACCTTTCACCTAAAATGTCATCTGATGTGCTTGAGTGTGATATTGTTATGTTACAAAATTGCATGCTTATAATTTCATAATAAAAGATTTTTATGTCATAAAAAAGGGGCATTATTTGTGCTGGACCCTGTGTACTGCAAGGATTTTGAACTTCAGAACTATGTTTTGCTAATCTTTATCCCTGGGCAACTCATAGAGGCTGGAAAATACTAGTCACTCAATCAATACTCAAAGGAATCTGATGAAATACATAAATGAAAATTATTTATTCTAAATGGTTTTGAAAGATTCATATAATATATAAGTAATAATTAAGAAACTCAGTACGGTGGCAAGAATCAACTCACTCTTTGTTTCCAAGTGACAGATTTCTTGTTGCAACCGTTTGGATTTCCAACTTTCTGGTACTTTAAATGAAGTATTTTTATTGATTGCCATTTATGGATTAGAAATAAAAGAGTTGAGGAGGGTTTTTTATTATCCTACCCTAAAGTTTTTACAGAGGGGCAGCCACTTTTTCTTTGTCCCAAAACAGGGATGAGTATTGTAGTGAAAACTTTCAGTCTCTTTCTCCCTCACTTATTTCTCTCCATGGTAGGAGAAGAAATGCCTGCAGTGTGGGACAAAAATATATATTAGGCCACACCGCCCAAGAAGCAGACTCTCTGTATTGAAAAGTCAATTTATTCTGTCTTTTACTCTCATGTCCTCTGTTTTAACAGTGACTAGATTTGTCAGGTGGGTGATCTGTCACGCAACTCATCTACAGATTCTAATATCTTTACAGGTAGTTGTGAGAATTCCCAGTTAGCCTCAGGCTTAAAGATATCCTCTGATATTGTTTTTCTGGCTAATGAAAGTGACATGATTATCCTCATCTGGCTCCACCTGTCTCATCTGTCCTTTCTCAAATGTCTGGGATTGTGAAGAGGGTTCAATGGGCAAGTGATCGGTTTTACAATTTTCCAATAGCATAAGAATATTTAAACTTCAAACCTTCAAAAGATACTAAAGAGTCAGATTAATAACATTTCCCCCACATTAGTTAGGCATTTGGGATTGATAATTTTCTAGTCGAAAATATATTAAAATATTCTAACAAAAATTTATTTGGTATTCTTTCAGGCTGCAAAAGGTACTTCGGGATGTGATGTCCTTGAAGATGATACAGTGAGAACTTGTCCAAATCCTCTTCTATAAAAGCACTGAGAAAATCGTCCAAAAAATCAGAATTAATTTTTTTTAGAACACTATAAGTAAACCAAAGTCTTGGAGTATTCTGGAAAGCATTTATTAAAAAAATAAAAAGGTTAACCTGGGTAAGGACAGCAGCCTGCGGAGGCTGTTTTAAGGTTTCCTGTTTTTAAGGAAAATAGAGCAATAGGCAAGTCAAAGCTAAAGGGTTTGGAGTTTCTTTTGGGGATCATCAAAATGTTTTAAAATTGATTATGGCAATGGATGTACAAGTATCTAAATATACTAAAAGCCATTGAATTTTTCACTTAAATGGGTGAATTTTAGGGTATGTGAATTACATCACAATAAATGCACACCCATACACACTCACACTAGACCCTAAGAATAGGATTTTACCAAAGGTGCATACTCAGATACATTATCATATTTTAGAAAACTTTTTTGGGGTTTTATGGCTTTTCATACTCTTTTGAAAATGCTCATAGCTCCAGGGATGGGCCTGTGTGGATAATAAGTAGAGAGAAAACCAGGCCTGGTTTTTTTCAGGACAAGATGTCAGAGCTAGGCCACCTTCAGCTGACATCCGAGCCCTGCCAGTGACCGAGCATGGCCATGTATAGTTGACCAAATCAACCTGTATCTCAGTTTCCTCACCTCTTACATGTGGAAAATATCATCTTTCTCACACATTTGCTCAAAATTAAAGGAAATAATTTTATCGAAGCACCGATACTTAATTTGACAGCCTTGTCATGATCCCAATTATTATTTAAATGTGCCTGCCAATAAGAATTGAGCCGATATTGGGTTTGTTCTAGTCATGTGAGTTGGTCATTCTAGGCAGAGAGAATCTAACCAAAGGCATGGGTGTGAAAAGCATGAGATATATTTGCCACACTGGATACAGTGTGTGGTAAGTGCAGAGGGATAGTGGGTGGAAAAGCTGAAAAGTCAGTACCAAGTCTTGGAAGGAAAAGACTATCAAGCTAAAGAACTCGAAAGCAGCAAAATATGGAGCATTTCTTATTCATTTTTGCATTCTCAGGAGCTAGGCCTGATGACTTTTATAGAGAAGAGCAAAAACTGGAGGCCTGACATTACTTGACTTCAAAACATGTGAAGCTACATTAATCGTGATGGCGTGTAAACCGTGTCAGGATAGATACATAAATCAATAAAACAGACTAGAGCGCACATAAATAGAGCCACACATATATTATCAACTGTTTTTTTGACAAAAGTGTAAAGGCAAGTCAGCGGAGATTACATAGTCTTTGCAACAAATGGTCTTGGAACAATTGGATATTCATGTGTGTAGAAACACACTTCAATCCATGCTTCACACCTTATAAAAATTAATTCAAAAAGAATCGTAGTCTTTCACATAGAACCAAAAATTATAAAACCTCTAGAAGAAAGCAAAGGAGAAGATCTTGGTTACCTTCAGTTAGGAAAATACATCCACAAAAGCATGATTCAAAATGTCAAAATTAATAAACTGGGCTTCATATGAATCGAGAACTCTGATGTCCAAAAAATAATGTTAAAGGAAGGAAAGCACAAGCCAGTCACTGGGAAAATATTTTCAAATCACCTACCTGATTTGTCTTGGTATCCAGAATATAAAAAATAAAGAAGGAATACAAGATTCAAACAGACTTTCGCCAAAGAAGTTATACTGATGGCAGCCGAGCACATGACAAGATGAGTGACATGAGTAGTCATCGTGGAGATATGACTAAAATTAAAGACACAACTATTCCCTGTCCTAAATGCTATTGAAAATGTGGAGCAACTGAATCTCACACATTCTCCAAGTAGGAATTTAAAGCTGTACCACCAAAAAATAAGAATACTATAACATTGTACCACCACTTTGGAAAACTGTTTCCCAGTGTCTGTCTACTGTTAGATATTCTACTGTCCACTTCTAGATATTCAGTCAAGAGAAATAAAAATACATGTAATTTAAAGGCTGCCAGATAAGCAGCCCCAAACTGGAAAAAGTACAAATCTCATCAACCACAATAAACGGATAAACCACTTGTGGTACGTCCATACAGTGGGGTGTTACTCAGCATTAAGAAAAACTAAGTATGATATCGGCAACAAGAATCTCAAAATAATTATTATATGTGAGAGAAGCCAGACAAAACAGAGTCTTAAAATTGGCTTTTAGTTCAATAATTTTTCTAATTTGAGATTTTTACCACTTTAAGATTTAGAGATGAGTAGATCACCGCAAAGGCCATGTAATATTATAGAATTGTACACTTGAAACCTATGTAATTTTATTAACCAATGCCACCCCAATGAATTCAATAAAAATTTTAAAAAGATACAATTCTTCCCAATGTAAAAAATACTTTTCAAAAACAATAGTCCACCCTAGAGCTTTACTCCTTATTCCTAAACTAATGTGCAGATTTGACTTTGAAATATTTTTGGTCAGATCTTGCCTATTCCATTGAGAGTGAAAGTGCCATTCATCAATTAACTCAGCAAACATTTCCTGTGTGCCAGATAGTGTAGGCTAAGGAGGTAGAAATATAGCTATTAGCACCACATACCATTTCCAATTTTTTTAAAATAAATGTAATCTGAATCAAATTTTGTGGTTTTACTATACATTAGAGGAAATGGTCCAGTTTCTATTTGATATTAATTATAAATAAAAATTGAGTCTAATTACCAGTCTCATTAAGCAATTTTCCATTACATCAATGGTCACCAAATGATTTCCCCGGCTTCAGGTACACTTTTTTTACCACTCAGTTCATGCAATAGAATATACCCCTTTCACACTTATCACAGTCATGCGTCTGTAAATTGTAGTAAGTAAAACTCACTTCCCTAAGTAAAGACTGTAACTTTCCCAAACAAATAATTTTTTGCTTGTTTTCTATTTTTGTTTTTTTGGGGGCTAATACATCTTTATATATAACATTATTGCTGCTATATTTTTACGTGCAAACTTACTGGCATTTTAGAGCTGATAGTTAATTCAGGATCTATTTCTGATATGCAAAAATGCATTCATAGAAAGCAATTTTCTTCCATTAAAACATTGTTAGCATTTCCTCTCATGAGAGACATTAAATAATTTTATGCACAACTACTCAAAATATTTTTAAACCTCTGCATACATAAGATTGCCAAAATCTAACATATGTTATGTGGTATTTAATCCTCCGGAGGAAATAAAGAAACAAAACATGCCTGCTAAAGTAATTAATAAGCTGCAATAGAGATGAGTAGAACACTTTTTAAAAATCAGGATGAGTCATATCCCTCTGCAGGCCACACCCCAAATATATTATTTTAAAAATTTTAGTGCACAAGAAGTACACCCAAACTAGAGTTTGCTAGTTAACTGTACCTGTTTCGAAGTTGCGCACTTCTTTCGGTATTCATTACAAGTGAGAGTGATGAACTGTTTCATTGCATTAATGTTATCTCTATAAAAATTGTAGGTGAAGTCGAATATATTTTAATCCAGTTGCTAAAACAGGAATTTCTATGGAGTATGCAAAATGAGTCACATTGGCTATACGCGAATAAGGAGAATTTGATGGCCAAAATATTAACATATAAGTATATTCTCACCGATTAGTAAGAAAGAGACAAAGGACCTCATGAAAAGTTCCTGTGGCAGAACAACGATTGGCAGTTTACAATAACGACTAAGGTCAGCGCTGCCGAGCAAAGCATGCAAGGTGACCACAGTGGCAGACGGAATCAGGGAAAGTACCTGTAAATTACCGTAAGACTTTGGTTTTGACATTGCATGGAATGAGAAGATATTAGAGAATTTTGAGCAGAGAATTGACAGGATTTGCCTTATGTTTTGTGAAAGATCACATTGCTTGTTATGCAGAGGATAAACTGTAGGGAGCAAGGGCAGAAGCTGGGAGACTAGGATAGTAGTAGCTTGGCCAATGACGACAGTAGAGGAAGTGGAGGAAAGAAAATAATGGAGGAAGTGGAGACAAGCAAGTGGGTTCTGAGTATCTTTTGAAGGCATAGCCAACATTTGCTGATGGAGTAAATACAGTGTGTGAGAGAAAACAAGGGTGATTGCCAAATTGTCGGCCTAAGCAACTAGAAAGATAGAGTTGCCATTTACTGAGAGGGAGAAAAACTACAGGTGTATCAGTTCAAGGGGAAGGTCAGAAATTGTGTGAAGTCAAAATACTTGCAGGTGTGTCCAACCTGCAGCCCATTGGCCGCATGCAGTCCAAGATGGCTATGAGTGCAGCTCAAAACAAAATAGTAAATTTACTTAAAACATGACGAGATATTTTGTGATTTCGTGTCACAATGCATTTCATGTGTGGCCCAAGAGAGCTCTTCTTCCAGTGTGGCCTGGAGACACCACAAAGTTGGATACCCTTCTTAGAGGTATTTATTAGGTATCCAAGTAAAGACTTTGAGTAGACAGCTGAATAGTTGAGGTCAGGTCTAGACATATACCTTTAATATATATGTGTATAATTAAATTTGCAAGTCATGATTTTAAATAAATTGTCGAGGAGATGAATGTAAAGAAGAGAAAGAGTCCGAAGACCAAGCATTAGAGACCCAGATAATCAGAGGTGGGAAAGATGAGTGGGAATCACATTTATTTAGATCCACTTTTCTTATGACATAACGTAATTAATAAAAGAAGCACCGATAGTTCCAATGGTACCAGGTAAAGAGCCCCTTTACACACTGTTGGCGAAAATGTATATATTATTTATGTATTACTGGTTAAAAAAAGCACTTCCTCAAAATTTAACAGATTAAAGCAACACACATTTATTATCTCAGTCCTTGCGGGTTAAGATGAGTGTTCTTGCTCGAGGTTTCTCGTGACATTGCAATGAAGACATTGTCTAGGGCTTCTGAAAGTTCCACTTCTAAGATGGATCACTCACATGGCTGTTTAGCAGAAGGTCTCAGCTCCCTGTTGCATATTCGCAGGAGGCCTCATCACCCCCCAACACGAACCTCCCCATAAATTTTCTTAAACATTCCATAACATGGCAGCTGACTTCCCCCAGAGACAGCGATAGGAGAAGGGAAGGATAAAATGCCAATGCCTTTGACTGTACAGTCTCAGAATTCACACGTCATCAATTTGCCACTTTCCATTTATTTGCTTTTTTATTTAAAATAGTTTTACTGTTGTTCAATTACAGCTGTCTCCATTTTTCCCCATTACTCTCCCCCCCGTATCCACTACCCATCTCCTACCCTCAATCCTGCCCTCCCGCCCCGTTGTCCTTGTCCATGGGTCCTTTATGCATGTTCCTTCACTAGACCTGTCCCCTCCTTTCCCCTGTTATCCCTCTCCCCCTCCCCTCTGGTCACTGTCAGTTTGTTCTTTGCTTCCATATTGCTGGTTCACATTCTATACATTTGAATGAGGTTCTCAGTACAGCCCACACTAAAAGAGACAAAATTAATCTCTTTCCTTTTGAAGGAGGAGTAGCAAAGAATTAGTAGATGCATTTTAGAATCACAACAATGTAGATTTTCAAAGGAATATAGCAATATCTGTAAAAACTAAAATGTGTGTGGCAATTTATCTAATAATTGCACTTCTGGAAATTTATTAAATTATTTTACTGCACAGATGCATGAGAACATGAATATATATTTTTGTGTGTGTATATATATGCAGATACACATAGTTGTGTCATGGTGTGTGTGTGTGTGTGTGTGTGAGAGAGAGAGACAGAGAGACAGAGAGAGACAAAGAATATATGTTTCAGCAGCAGTTCTAGTAGTAAGAATCGGATATGACTTTAGTGGCCACTATTAAAGGAGCAGTGAAATTAATTACAGTGCAGCTATACAGTGGGGTAATAGCAGCTAAAAGAATGAGGTAGAGCTGTATGTACTGAAATGAGAAGAGAAATGAGATGCCATTATCGATTTTTAAGATAAATAAAGCAAGTTGCAAAAGATTTTCCACAGTATTTTTTTGTGAAAACAAACAACAGTATATATAAATGTAAGTGATATATTGAACAAACATGACTGATGGAATATAATCACAAAGTAATTTTATTTTTATAACCCTTGTCCTTTTGTATTTTATTCAGTTGAACAGAAAATCCAAGCCAGCCACGTGACTTTTTTGATCATTCTTCAGTTACAGAAGAGCTGTTAGACAGTAATTAAAATATCCAGTCCCACGTAATAGTGAAATAGTGGCCCTGCAGAAAGCATAACGATTGCAATGGGGCTGAGGACATGCATGGAAGACCTCTATCTTTGCATTGTTTACAGTCCTTCTCACCTAGTGCTTAGTGTTGCTTTCTTATCAACCACCCCACAGAGCTGGAGCAGGAGGAAACCCAAGAGGTAACATGACTAGCACAGTTCCCACCCGACTGACAATGTGAGAGTCTGTCTTCCTGTGTCTTCTGTGCCCTGCAGACTTTTAATACACATTAACTTCCCTGTGGACTTCTGAGAGTGGTTCAGAACCACACGGCCCACACCCATTACTGGAGGTCTCTTATGTGCAATTCCCTTGACACGAGTGAATGTGGTCCTCTTCTGCTTCCAACTCTTTCCAGAAGCATCTGGCAGTGCAATTTCCAGCTTCCTTCATGAGGACCACCTTGCCCTTCCAGTTATTCTCTTGAAAATTATACTGAAGCCACTCTTTTTTCAGTTCTCTCATGTTTCACCCACGTTCGGCATATGGGAGACACTCACACATCCCTCTGCCAAGAGATCCTGGCAGCGTGGTTGTGTTTCAGTTGCCCTCATTAATGTCCGCTCTCCAGCCCTTCCAAGGCACCTTGAAGGCAGACCGAGCATGAAAGCCCAGTAGAGAAGTTGGAGCTGACATTGTGCATAGGGCTTATCCATATTAGTGGTAAATAAACGAGTAGGTAAGCTGAGGTCACACGGGACAAAAAAACCAACAGGCTCTTCTGTATGTCCCAAACAGAGCTACTTACTTTTCCCCAAAACCTAGTTTTTCTTCTTTGTGCCCAATCTCAATAAATTGACAGAAAACCAAGGTCCACCCATCTGAGTAAGCCTCAAATCTGAGGGCCGAACGCCATATCTCCTTTTCTCTGTAAATCTACATGCAAACAATAACTGGGTACTCCTAGTAGTACCTCAAAATATGTTGAATTCATCAATGTCTTTGCAACTGTGCTAGAGTAGCCTAGTCTAGGCCTTCATCTGTCACTGAGATTATTGCAATCAAACTGAAATACTTCTCTTGTCTTGACCCCTTATGATTTATATTCCACATTACCCCTCAAGTGATCCTCCTGAAATTTAAATTTGATTATGTAAGTCCTCTGCTAAAATCCATTCCCCGATTTACATGACTTGAGCCTATATGATTTGGCCCCTATTTCTTCCTTCAGCCTCATGGTTAAAAGTGTGGACTTGCCTGAATACATAGAAACACAGAGTAGAACAGTTGTTACCAGGGGTGGAGATATGGGGAAAATGGGAAAATATTGGTCAGAATACAAAGTTGCAGTTACGTAGGGTCAGTCTAAAGATCGAACGTACACCATGAAGACTACAATTAATATTTTATTCAACACCAGAAATTTGTTAAGAAAATTTACTTCAGGTGTTTAATCACTCACTCACACACACAAAAAAACCCAGTAACTTTTGAGAATATGTGTTAATTAGCTTGACTAGCAGTAATTTCATTATGTATATGTATATATCAAATCACCATATTGTATGTCTTGAATACAGGCAATTTTTGTTTAAAGAGTGTGGATTTTGCAACTGAAAATTTAATATATTTCTGGAGGGTATGTGAATTGATACAACCACTTTTGGAAAGTATTTGTCAGTATCAACTAAAGCTTAACATACCTCATGGCCTAGAAAGTCTGCTCCCAGGTTACATTGGGTTGGCCCCAAACTTTGTTTAGTTCTTTTTCCATAAATTAAAAGACACGTTTTTCATTTTCACCAATAACTTTACTGATTTGGATATTTTGAGTATGTTGGCTATGTCCTGCTTGGCATAATGTTGATTGTTCTCAATAAATGTCTCAATTTAATCGCTATCGACTTCAACTGATCCATGTGACGGTGGAGCATTGTCCAGCGAGAAATCTCCAGCACAAAACTTTACAAACCACTTTGGCCACATTCAATCAGTCACAGCACCTTCTCCATACACTGCACGTCTTTTTCTTTTTCTATTCTTTTCTTTTTTCTTTTTTTTGCATTTTAGTTGCATTGTTACCTTCCTTGGAAGAGTAAGCATAATATACCAAAAATGTTGCATAGTTTTTCCAACTTCAGTATTGAAATGGCTACACAAAAATTCACCAATTTTGATCAATTTTTTTAAATGAGCACTGATATGACAGCTGTCACAATACAATCTAACAAAATTGTTTCAAATGAAGTTAAAAACATCCAAGCGCTACCAGGGCCATCTTGCAGAAAAAAGCAAACAAATGTTTTGGCCACCCCAATGTGTACCCAGGGAAAAAGAAAGCACATGTCCTTCAAAGACTCATAGAAAAATATTCACGATAGCTTAATTACTAATATCTCCAAACTGTAAAAACCCCAAATGTTCAATAATGGAATGACTAAATAGTATAGTACATTCATACATTGGGATAGACAAAACAACAGAAAAATACTAGTGATACATGCAACAACGTGGATTAATATAACATTGTCTCGCAGAAGAAGTGAGAAAGTATAGACTATGATTTCATTTACATGAGCTCTGAGAGCAGGTAAAGGTCCTCGTCACTTCGCTCTCAGTAGTCAGTGTGGGACATGACTACACTGTCATGTAGTCATGAGAGTTGCTTGTTATGTGTGAAGGACACATTGCTTGTGAAGGGGCAGAAGGAGAGCTACTGAAGTTCTGCAGATATTCCGTATCTCGACCTGGGTTGTGGTTTCATAGGTGTATGTACCTGTAAAATTTAGTCATGCTATTCACTTAAGGTGATGACATTTTATTTGATGTACATTATACCTTAAAAAAGTAAAACACACGTATAATTGTACACATACGATTATATATAAAACCACACGATGTGTGACTGTTTGCTTTAGAATCATGTATTTGTCATTTGCTAGTGTAAATATGTGATGCTGGACAAGTTAATGAACTTCACTGAGCCTTGGTTTAATGATAATGTCTATGTCATTGGCTTATTTAGGACAATAAGCAACGTCACATTTATAAAGCACTTATAATACTATCTGGTCCAGTAAGTGCACACTATTCATGTTACTATTTTACACTTTAGTGTCAAATTCCAACCAGTAAAAGGTTCCAGTGTACTTGCATTTTTAAAATGGTAGTTTGAATTTATACCATAGGTCTGTCTTACTTGGACCTTTTAGGGTAGCTGAAGAAATACTAACATATTAGGTAACCTAATAACTTTAAAATTTCCAATTTCTGAAACATGAATAAAGCATACATGGATTAACGCAAACATAAAATAATTTGTGTTTCCATGTCTCTTATGTGCTCATTTTCTAGTGAATGTAGACATATTTTATTAGCTTCATGTTGTTGCTGGAACAAATTACCATAAACTTAGTTGTGTAAAACAATACATATTTATCATCTGACAGATCTGGATGATAGAAATCCTAGGGATCCAGATGTTCACAGTGCTGTGTTCCTTTTGAAGGTCTAGGCAAGAATCTCTTGCTTTACCTGTTCTGTCTTCTAGGTCACCTGCATTTCTTGGCTCATGCACGGCCAGCAGTGTTGCAGCATTGCATCTTCCTCTCTCTCTCTCTCTCTCCCTCTCTCTGCCTTCCCCCAGCTTCCATCACCAAATCACTTGATCTCCTTCTGCTCATATCATCACAGTCCCTCCTCTGACTCTTGCTCATCTGAAGAACCGCTGGTCCCAGCTGTGTAATGCAAGCTACTCTCCTCCTTTCAATTTAAGATCTTTAATTTAATCACAAATGCACAGCTGCGTTATCAATGCAAGGTAGGATGCTCACAGGTGTCAAAGATTAGGATACGGACAAATTTAGGGTGGCAGTATTCAGCCTAACACAGATAGCTCTCTGTAGCCAGTAACTGTCTTGCTAGCAGGTGTGTCCAACATGTGGCCTGCAGGCCGCATGCAGCCCAGGATGGCTATGAATGCGGCCCAACACAAAATCATAAATTTACTTAAAACATGATGAAGTTTTTTTTTGTCTGTTTGTTTTTTTGCACTTATGTGTTCAACGTATTTCCTGTGCGGCCCCAGACAACTCTTCTTCTCCAGTGTGGCCCAGAGACGCCACAGGGTTGGACACCCCTGATAGGCTATAGTTCCCAACATTAAACAGTGACAAGAAGTAAAGTCCATCACCAACATTTTGAATTTACAAAGAAAAAATTATTTTACGGAAGACTCAGAGAGATAGTACAACTTGCCAAATTCAAATTTTCTTTGCTGTCTTCTCAGAAACTTGGAAGCCGGAAACTACAAAGTTAGGATTACAATGGGGTGTGGTACGTGTTGAGAGCAGGTGTATACCTAAGTTATATTTTTCGAGCTTTGTGTCAAGATAATTTGGTCCATTATTAAGAAATAATTTTCTGACTGTGTTGTGACACTCTGATGTCATAACCATAGTTGTCTTCTGATACAAAGATATCTTTCTTTAGTAGTCGCTAAAATTTGTATCCTAAAACTGAGGGGTAACAAAAAAAATGTTGAAGTTTCAATCATATATTTGTGCTTATAACTGAAATTGTTCTCAAATGCAAAAAAAAACCCCAAAAAACTTTCCTAGCAAATTAAGTTTTGAAAATGAGCCCATTTACTATTTACAGCAAAAGTGCCAATTTACACAAGACAGAATGGCTTTTTTCCTACTTCCAGAGAGGCCCATAAAATTGTGACAGGGCTGTGATTACCTATTTACAAGATTAGTTTCAAGTTCCAAGGCAAAAATAATCTTACCAGAAATTGTATAAGATGAATCAATGTGGTGTAGTGGAAAGAGACATAGCCTGAAATGCAGAAAACTAGTTGTTCTTTTTTAATGTCCACTGTGGCTTTAGTCATATGACTATGGGAGAATGTCTTCACTTCTGTGACCTCAGTTTCTGTACAATAAGGGAACTGTGTTAGTTGTGTGTCGTTCAAACGTTCCTATCACAGTACATAGAATGGTAAACGTGGAGCATGGTCTGAAATTAACTAAAGCCAAAGTAGGCAGTTCCTCTGCAGTGTCTGCAGTGAATCTTACCACCTTCTGCATTAGTGAACGAGACTCATCGAGCTGATCTTCCAACAGCTGTATAAGTGGTCCCTTCATGCTTCCACTGATCTGATGGTCACAGCAACACTTTTCAGCATCATTCCCAAGCCCTGCAGTTCCAGAAACATTCAAAAAGCTTCCAGGGCTACTGAAACTCACCAGGAAAAGTGTCTTTGAAGCTTGAATACCTGCATTTTATACACAAAATACAGCATAAGCGAAGGAATACCCATCAAAGATATAGGAGTGATGCGTTAAATTACTAAGGACCTATTGAAATTTATAACAAATGATGTTGTACCATACGTATCACTTTACATATCCCTTAGTTATACTTGATCAATCCTATCATAGACACATGTACCTTATTTTTAAAAGCACTTGGTTAGATAATTTTGTGAATGTGTGAGTTCCATTAATCTTAAATGACAGTTAATTCCACAGTGGTTAAAGTGTAAAATGGTATTATTACTATTGTTATTTTATTATAAACATTGAATTCTCCATGGATTCACTGTTTAAAACCTACCATGGCATGTTACATCTATAGATAATCACAGCTTGACACGTAGCTCAAGATGCAAGGCCTCTTGACACTATACTGGATTTGGATTACATCATTAAGGAGCCTGGATGGGCAGAGGTTGTGATTATGAAAAGTCACAGAATTCCAGAGTTTGGTCAGATTTTTTCCATTGCACACTAAACTCATTTTACATTCACCTACAACATGCAAAAATAAAGAGTAAAGAATAAAGAGAAAAAAGAAATAAATGAAAATATGGTATGAATTTAGTAAAAGTGTAATTTCTACTATACACGCTACAACTTTGAATATCATTAAAGCATGATTCGAAGTCCTTTTATGAGGAAATAAAAGTAGAGGCTAAGAGAAACTCCAGAATGGGGAGCATAATCAACAAATCCTCCTGATTTCTCCCTGTGTGCCGATGCTGTGGAAACCACGTATGACGAAGCCTATAGATGTGCTGTCCTCAACTAACAGTACAGCCCAAACCCCAATGTAACTTTGATAACCGAGAGAAGCAGCACAGAATTTAGAAAAGAAAAGATAATAAACATGATTTGTCTGCTTTTTATAATAAAGAGTAAAATGCCTAGTAGTTGAGTCCAGAACTTTACTCCAAATTCCTGGTTTTAGAAGTCAGTATAAGCTAAATGGAAAGATGTACCCAGAATATTTGTCTTGACATTTAATGTATTTAAAGAACGATAGATATGCCTCTTTTGAGTCTGAATGGCTTGGTGAACTGGATTTCTCAGTTTGCTTCCCACTTCAGTGTGCAGTCTTCAAAGATCTGGGGTAATTGGACTAATTATAATTCCTGGACCCAAATGGCCCCACCCACTTGCAAACTCCAGCGTCCTGTTGGATTTCCTAATGTAAATGATATGGTGGGCAGAAATCCCTTGGCTGATGACTTGAGAAGAATGTGGTGGGGGCGGTCTTGTTAGAATAATGCCAGCATCGTTGGACACTGCCGCTCCTTGACATACGAACTCACTGCCACTGAAATCTTAACTATTTTATGCCACGATGAATAATTTCTCAACTGATTCTGACTTTGCATCACTACCTGAAAACCATACATTCCATATGGCAATTTCCAGTAGATGGCTGAGTCTTGAAAATGTATTCATATGCCAGTCAGCTGTGACCAGGGTAACCCACTTAGTTTCTGTCTTGACAAGTGGAATGTGCCTGATACCAAGGTCCACATAATGGGGCCATTTCCAAAACTAAAAGTAGATCTGAGTCCTTGATTTCCAAAAAATAAAATTATAGTAAATACCCAGCCCAAACAATCTAAGACAATCAATGAAGTTAAAATGAATATAAATTAAGGTAAAGCAAATACTAATTCCATAATGCTAGAGTCATCGTTTTCTGTGTTCAGAATTCAGTTTTTCACATATTTTATCTTAAGTTTTTGTACTTTTTACAAATAATTTCACAAAGAAAATAATTTTGACCTTAAGACTAAATGAAATGTTATTAATATAAAATATAGTAAGTTTTACATATCTGGAACCTGACGGCATGGTGACTTTGGCTGCCAGTAAAACATCCAGTGTTTATGTACAGAGATATCACAGAAAGATGGGGCGGGAAACTTACCTGGAGCCATAAATTTGCTATGGACGTTCATGGTGCTGCAGTTAACGTGGTTTTCCCTTTGTGTGTGTGTGTGTGTGTGTGTGTGTGTGTGTGTGTGTGTGTGTGTGTGTTTTCATGAGCCCCCACATATAACACAGGTAGCAGGGAAACATATTAAGATATAAAGAAGCAGATAAGTATAAAAATGCCAAGTTTTATAAATCTTGATGAATTTCATTAAAGCTTTGCACTTTTTGGAGAACAACAAACTTTTTTGTTTTGTTTTTTTTTCTTGCTAAATTTATCTTTAAAACTGGTACACTAAGGCCTATAATGAATGGTCAGTGGATCGAGTTATCTTATTTCAAAACAAAAATAACACTATGGTGTTTACCTGGAAAATAAAGGTGTTAGTACCGATGATTTAGGCTAATTACATTCTTTGAGATCCAGGATAGTTTTTGGTTTGTGTCTATGCAGACTCAATTCAGAAGATTCACGGGACCTTCCTCTTATTCTTCTACCATGTAGCCCTGGCCTAATTGGCTTATATTAGTTTTAAAGTTTAAAAGAAGTATAAAATATTTCTGAGAAGATTAAAGCAAGAAAAATAGCCCCATAGTTATAAAGTAACACAATAGACTTTGATAACAAGGGCATTAAATGTATGGAAAAAATATTAGCACACTGTAAATAGTTTAAATTAAACTACAGGTGAAACAGCTTCTTCACAGGAAATAGCCGCACTGGTCATAAAAAGGGCTCGTTTCTGTAGTACAAATTTTTCAAATGACAGTTATATTGATGTAAATGCATTATTTCTTGGAATAAACTATAGACAACATAAAAATAACATCAGTTATTTAAACTGTAAACCTGCTCTCTCCTAGTTTCATATAATTTTGTTGTTTTTGCTTTCTGAACTCAAAACACTATGTTATTTCTAAAATGGAAATATTTGAAATTTTATCCTAATTGTGTTTAAATTTCGGTGATCGGAATTAATATGTACTCTTACAATTACAGAACAGGGAATCACTAAGCTTACACATATATATTTTATTAATTAAAACATTTTAATTGATCTCCGTTGTAATAATAACATCTATTGCTTTCTTCATTGCTATCAATGAAATAATGCTGTATCTTAAGTTATGGATTCGGGATACTTTATTATACCAATAACTGCACAGGTTTAGAATTGAGTGTTTCAGTACAAGGTGCAACATCGTGTTCAAATTACTGAGGCCCTCGCACCCTTTTTCCTCCCACCGAGAACCCAGAGAGTGTGTTGCTTCTTGTATGTATGGGGTGATCACTTGGACGTTGAAACTTGCTGTGCTGATAATTTTGAGGTGAGCTTTTTAATCATTGGTAAAATCAAAGTTAAACTTTACAAATGTGTTGTGTATGGAGCCCAACTTGTTGTTTGATATCGACAAATAGTCATTCTTCAGTCTGTGCTTAAATATCTTAATCGACAGCAGCTAGTCATTCCATTTGTCTTTTTCCGGAGGAGGGTAGAAGGTTTATATCAAAGTGAGAAAATATCTGCCGTCTTATAAATTTGTTTCCTAGTTTTACTCGTAGGGCAGTATGTTTTGTTCTTTATCAATATGATAATTAACCAAATTGAAGAAAAATTACCCAAGAAAATTTCCCCAGTTTCTTTCATTGTTCTTACGTATCATGGTTTAATAATAATATCTAATTATTCTTCTCTGGGCCTTCTCTAGGATAACAATGTCTACATTAAAATGTTGAGTGTAGAACTTAATGCAATTATACAGTTATCTTTTTTGATGGAAAAAAAATTCAACCTGCATTCCTCAACGGTATCCTCTGCAATTAGTCTGAAATAAAAGTTATGATTCAGCGGATATGTGGTATTGTTGGAGTCGGCATATTTCACTAGTCCACCATCACTTATATTACTAAAGAAGCAAGAATGCACAGAAGGTCTCTTCTGTTTAACGCTACTAAATAATATTAATGTTAAATTAATAAAAGACAGGAACTTATTTATTCTTATATGCTAACACCTCTGGGGGCCTATAGTGAGACGTAAGTCCCACCAAAAGACTTACGTATGTTATCACTGTCACCTTTTCACATCAGAAAATTAGCATTCAGAAGTTTAAATAATTTGCTCAAGGTTAAGGATTTGAATTAAAATATCACCCCAAAGTCTATGCTCTTTTTACTACTTCACATGATTATTGGATCAGAAACTGTTTTATATACATATATATATAAACATCTATATGTTTATATATGTAAACATATAACTAATTCTAGTAGTTGGTACAATCTAAATGTGCTATAGAGAGAGAAAAAGAGAGAACCCGTGAAGGCAGGTAGGCTATGTAGAAGTGGCAGAATCTGAGTTGGATTTTGAAGAATAAATTGACTGGGGAAGTTAAAGAAAGCATTTCATTGAATGAGAATCAATACATTCATAGTGTGAGGCACGATTATTCCAGTATTTATTTATTTTTCTTTGACTTCATGACTTAGCTTTTACCCACCTCCCCTTAGTGTCTCCGGCCAGACAGGTCATACCTGGTGCCGAATGGTTCCTTAGCCTGTTCAGACAAGAACTAAATAGTTTTAAAGAGCACTCAAATTTCAAGGTGATAAAAATGGAATAAGGTATCATCTCTGAAGAAATGTAATTAATAAAATTGCTTTCTTTGTAATTAATAAAAGACAAAGTGGTGGTGGTCTCTAGCAGTGGAATTTTATTTAGGAAGTGGGACAACTAGAAGTTTAAGAACTTTGATAAGAATAAAATATTATTATTAACTTCATAATGAATGCTCTAATCTGAAAATGAAGTTATGATGATAGAAAAAAACATCCATTCTTCCCAGATAAAGGTATGCTGTCTATATCTGATCTTAACCATAATAAATCTCAGCACTATTATGTAAGTTAAAGTGCCTTATTAGTTGGTTTTGGTAGATTTGAAACTAAAAAACTTTCAGGAGCTTTTCTTAGTATCTCGAATATAATAATCTCAATAAATGTTGCTTTGATGATAATTGTACTCATAGTTTTACTCTCATCTCATGGAAGAATCATGAATAAGCTAACTCAAAGTTACTAGTTAGAACTGACTACTAATTTTGAAATGATTATCAATCATCCAAATCTGAGATAAGGTACTTCTGAATGTGAACGACTCTACAGTCCTGTTTTTATTCATACTAATGAGTTATTTTAGACTCATAACTTTGAAGAAAGAAAAAGCACACTTCAAAATTATTTAAAATATTAACCTTTAAACTTAGTGCAGATTCAGGTGTCATTTGTAAGTTGTCTGTGTATTCAAATTTAAGAAATGCATTTTATAAAATCCTATGTATATTCTTTAGTTTCTGAATGGAGCAAAAATAAAAGAATAAAGAGAGAAAAACTGTTTTCCCTTTTGACAAGGGAGAAACTTGTCAGGTTTCCAACTCTCGAGTTGACTTTGGTGATAAGAAATCTGCTGTTAATGAAACTTTGAAGATAATTCAGTGCAAAAAAGTGATTTATGGTCTTTTAATATGATGCCAAATTTTATTTTTTTGTTGATATTCCACAACAATCTGATTCCTTTGAAAAATCCCCACAGGCAATAGCTATGAAGGTCTGTATTTTTTAAATATGAAAATAAAAAGCAAAATAAACCAAGAAAAACTTCATAAAGTGGTTGAGCAAGATATTTCTTCTCACAATTTGGAGATACCCAAAACATACAGAACTTAAACATAAATTTCCAGTGAAAGGTTATATTGTCCCCCATTTCAAAAATCACTCAGCTAGACTTCTAATAAGGAAATTCTTTCATTTCCAATTCCCATCTCAGTAATAATAACAACACTGAGCTTGGAGTTTGAACTCTATCCTTATTTTATAACAGAAAGTCAAATGAGTCATGTAGATATGTGTATATATATATGTTAATATATATATAATATCAAATATAAATTTCAAAACTCTGTAATCAGGTTGAATTGAACAATGGTCTTTTGACAAATTAAAATTAATTCTCCTTACACAACTAAACATTTTTTAAATAGAAATCTTTTCTACTCTTTGCTTAGCTAAATCTTACTCATCCTTCAAGTCTCCGTTGAAATGTCATTTCCGCTGCTAGAACTTCCATGGCAACAAATCTAATTTGGGTGCCAGCAAATATTCTCTAATACCACCTTATGCTTTACCTTCTTGGAACTTATATACATTTGGAAGAATAAGTCTGTTCGTGTGATTGCTTTTTAAGGTTGTCACATTAGACTTCGCCTTGGTTCATTTATCCCTTTGTGCTCGTGCGAAACACAGCGATGGGCTCGTGGCAGTCCCTCAACAAGTGTTTGCTCAATGAATGGTTGATGAAGACGCTGCATCTGACTATTGTCTTTTCCCAACAGAACATCTGAATTTCATCTTAGCTTAGAAAATTGCTTCCCCCTTTTAAATAGAGCCTCTTCTCAACCTCAGGGCACAATTGGAAGGCGGATAGTCCTTGCATAGTTAACGAGCTGCATGATGTTTTTTTTTAAATTTGGCCTTGATACTGAAAGCTTTAAAACGCTGTAATTCGCATGTCATCTGTGATCTCCTTTGAGATATAGATAAGAAAGCCTCAAACCTCTAATCTGTAAATAACAGAAGTCCGAAGTCCTTCCCAAGATTGCTGCAAATTCTTGATAGATTTACTTCCTCAGGGTGATCTCCAACTCAGAACTCGTATGGTTTATTAGACTTTCTAAGACTGTGTAGAGAGAGGAGAGAGATTTACATTACAGAGATACAAAACATGCCCCTACTCTTTGTCCACCTCAACCCCAGGAACTTCTTCCTAGTCCATTTAAGTCTTCAAAGACCTAACTTTTTAATTATTAGGCCTCTTTTCCTACTTCTTTTTGTCTACGCTCTAACTAATCCTGATTTATTTTATGTGCACAGTCATTGAGCTACGCTCTTAATGCTCATCCTTCAAAGTTTCACAATCCCTTAAAGCAACATGTTAAGGTATTTGTGAAGCAAAGGAAATTCCTTCCCTAGGTAGAATTTCGATGCCAATTGTCAAAATAATGGGGTTTCACCTTGCCATATTGTAAATTCTAATTCTCAGCGTTAGACATTACACCCAGTATCTAACCTGTTTAGCCTTTTTTGCATGTCTGAAAAGTGTTCGTTAGACTCTCAAGTCTTCTTTTCCCCTCAAAGAAAAGATTTCATTTTATTAATATTTGGATTGAAAGGGTCAAAATTATTCTGAATCCAGACCCTGTGTATTCCTCTAAGTTCCTCAAATAGAGACTACTACGTTCTATCTGTTTTCTCCCCCAACTAATTTTAGGAAGCTTTTTAAAATCAGTTTATAGGCTCAGATATTGACAGTATTAAAACGCAATCAATTTTACACTGATGACTCAGATAGACAGGAAATTCTCTCTTCTTTTATCTCTTTTTTTAGATGCTAATTATTCTTTTTGTAATTTACTTGTGAAGTTTGGAATTTTCTATCAGCAGGAAATAAAACTCATCTAACTGCGTATTGTCTTACTAACTTTTAATAGAACAGATGAGATTTTGACTTACAAATTACTATTTTCTTCTTTTATTACTATGCTAACTTAAATCCATTATTTTGGTGAATTTCGTGATGATTTCCTTCATGTTTTAAACAACATAAGATGAAAAAATTTATACTTACCATGTTAATCTTATTGACTGAGAATCTTTTATCAAAAATATGACAAATAGATGTGATTATGTGTTTATAGCAGAAAGGAAATAATGTGAATTAATTTAAATAATCTATACAAATAGAATAGCTTAGGCATGGTACAAATATATTTTAATACTGACCTTTTGAAGCTACTCAGACTCCATCTGGCCAATCCCACTGTATTAACCTTTTATTTTAAAAGATTAAATTAAAAAGTAGGATAACTGTCTTTGGTATACAACAATTATTCTTCAGTGCACAACAAACATACAAACTTAAATATATTGTAAAGACAGTAAAGATTTTATCATTGTACCAGAAGGGAAAACTTATGCTCATTAGCATTTTATTTTACATGGTATGGCCTTATATTAAGACATCTTGATCGTGTTCTGTAAATCATTTTTTGTTAAAATGTTATGTCATTATTTGGAGTGACAGGCATGGGGCACTTAGTCCTTTAACATTATGAAAACTTGTTATAAACTGTGTGGAGAGTAGGGAAATATTGCTCTCAGGTCAAAACTCTCCTAGTTTGTCACACCTAAGACCCTTTAAATGCTAAATTTCATTTTTATTTATATGAAATATACATACATACAGATTGTTCAGTGAAATGTATTGCCAAGTACAATCACCCCATCTTCCACCTTTTCCATTTCCCTTTAAACTCCTTTAGCAGATTAGGTTTTTTGCCTCCATATATCTAAATAACATATATTTATAACTAATTCTTAATACTCTGGTTTTAATTACCCAAATTGGCTCCACACTCTGGAAGATGTGGATTTAGCTTCTTTCTTGCTTCCGCCTCCAGTGCACACACTGCCCTTCAAACATGCCCATCTTCCCAATATACTCATATCTCAATTTTGTAATATTAATATTAAAAATCTATATTTATATTATCATAAAGGGCTTTGCTAATAAGATGGACATATAGTAAGCTAATATCTACACTATTTTAATTTTCCATCGACTTTATATATTTTGTAATTTAGTATATATATATATTTAATTTAACCACATACTTGCATTAAATTTTCTAAAACTGTTTCAAGATATTCAGGCCCTGCTGGCTGGTGTTTTATTGTAGAGGAAATCAAGGCTGATACCAAAGATGAAATGCTAATTGCCCTGATTTATGATGTAAATGCTTCTCTTTCACCTCTGTAAAGCCTTTTCAAGCCAAATCTATACCACGCCTCCCAAGACTCCTACCCCACTTAGCCCAGTATAAAGGGAATGCGGGGCTATTGTTCTGGGCTCAGAATTTGGAGTTTGTCTCCTCTTGGCCCGTGCACGTAAATAAAGATCGTGCTCCTAACCCCTCGGTGTCTGGTCGTTTCATTTTTCCGTAACAGAATGATCATTGCCTCTCTCTCTCTCTCTCTCTCTCCCTCTCTCTCTCCCAACTATGAATTCTTTATTTTTTCTTTTTTCTCATACTTACATATTTTTCCGTCATGATAATATTATGGTGAGCAGTGATGGTATGATATTTGTAATGTGTTTTGAAGAGCCAATTATTGATTGAAATCTAAGCCAGAAGTAGAAAGATAAACGTCAAGAAAGTAACACCATTTACTATTTCTGCCACCCAATCCTTCATTTCCAATCCCTCGCCCCCGGCTTAGAATATTTTCTATTTAAGTGTGTCATGCTCCAAAATCATCATGTAGTCTTCTCCCCAATAAGTATTGTAATTTATTCTCAGGCAATTTTCATGTTAATGATATAAATCATTTTTTCTTGAAGGTTATGATTTACATGTCATCTCTTCTATTCGTTACTCTCAATTCTCTGACCAATAAATCTTTATGTTTTCTAAATTTCTATATACAACAGCATAGGAGAAATCAAGAGATGCTTCAACCAGCGACTAGAGAAGAAGTGAAGAAAAACATTAAGGAAGGTTACCATAAAAGGCTTGAGACAATTTAGAGACACATGTTATTAAATATTCCTACAGCAATAAAACAACAAAGTAAGTTTTTAATAAAATACATTAGCATGAAGCTTCCACTGTCAAAGATTGTTTAGAAATATTGGTCATCCCATTGTGAAGAATGGTCTGCAAAAGAAGATTTAAAAGTAAGTTATACATATTTCCAAATAAAAATGTTTTGAATAATGTTCTGCAGAGACAAAGCTGTGAAATTTACTTGTTTTAAAAGAACTCATTTCTTTGTTTTTACCTTATAATCAACTAGCAGCATAAATCCCAAAATGCATTGGTGAAATGTCTTTCTTTCATTTAACAAAAAAGGTATTTATTTTTAGTGTGGGGAAAATTGCATTTAATTTTGTTCCTTTCAAATTTAAATGTCTAATAGTAACCTCTCTATACACTAAGTTGTTTGTACTCTGGTTTCTTTAGAAATTGAAATTAGATTCAGTAGTTTACAGATTGCTACATCCTATTCTATTCACATTATGATAATGGTATCGGCTCAAATTAAACACCTGTATACACAACACTGGTTTCCTTGTATCTTGCAAAGAAACATGAGTACCCTTCAATGCCAGACTTTAATTTCACAAAAGCAGTGACCTCAGAACCTTGTTAAATTTTACCGAAATATTTAAATTTTTGAATAGTGACGTTGGTAGCTCGCAGAGAAGAATACATTTCCTTAATCAATTTTAGGCATAATCGCATACATTTGATGCGCTGCCGTGTGGATTGTCTCTAGAACTTTATCTTCTTAGTAATGAAAGTGAATGAGGGACTTGTGTTTCTTTCATAAATAGTTGCATGAAGATATGTAAGAACTCTTTATGTTTATATGATAATGTAGGTTATGCTCTTTCTGTGGGAAACAAAACAAAACAAAAAAATAGAAAGCATTGAGCAAAAAAACAAGAAAAAAAGAGAGAAAACTCCTGGACACAGACAATAATGTGGAGAATGCCCAGGGTGGGGGGGAGTGGATGAGCAAAGGCAGAGAAGGATGTGGGGGGACGAATGATGATGGCAGAAGACTTGACTTGGGGTGGTGAACACACAGTACGCTGTACAGGTGATGTGTTGTAGAACTGAGCACCTGAACCCCATATAATTTTGTTAACCAGTGTCACTCCAAAAAATTCAATATGAAAGAAAAAATGGCAAATAACAGACTAAAGAGTTTTAGCACTGTCGTAAGGTCTTGTCGAGACCCCGTCTTATTGACACTCAGTAAACGGCCGATGCTATTATTTATGTCCAGTAGATGCAGAACTCTAAAGCCAGACAGCTGCCTCGTACAAGCACGCACATTGGTCAGAGGGGTTTCAGAGAGGGGGGTGGACAGTTCAGTTCAAATCGCCTTGAATAATGGATAAAAAGCAACTAATGCCAAATAAATTGCTTCATTTTTATTTATAAAAATATAGGACCCACGGACAAAGCCAAAGCGGGTATTAGGATCGAGGGTGGGAGGCGGGTATGGGTGGGGTGGACGGAGTGGTGGTGGGGAAATGGAGACAACTGTACTTGACCATCAATAAAAACAAAGAAATAAATGATTAATCAAGTTGAAAATAATATAATGTAAAAATGATTGGTTGCAAGAAAATACGGCCTAGAGTTCCTTAGAAACATTTTTGCCTTTCCATGGAAAACTTGTCAATCTGCAAAACGACATTGGAAACACAACTTTACGATAAAAGAGCAAAATGATTGCTAAAATTCTAGTAATGCTACTAATGAGAAAAACACCATTAACTCCAACATTTTTATTTGTAGGGGCTCCAGGGGCTCAGCATAGTAGGAAATGTTTCCATTTCCATAGTATACACACCAAATAGTGGTGTCTTACAGAACCACTATTCGCGGTTTCAAAAATATTTGTAAAACATTCTACAGTGCAATTAAGTAACGTTACTTAATAAATGACTTCTAATAACATATTAACATATGCTTACTTATTTTCTTCGTTTTTTTTTCTTGGTGCCTTGCGTTCACTCAGTGTCTATTTTTCTTCCTTTAAATTGAGCCGGTTTGATCATTTAGGCCAGCTGTAGAAATCCTGCTTCTCAGCAGTCAGATGGTCTCATCAACTTAACTAATTGACAATGGCTTAATAAATCCCTTAATCACAGCTGCACACATGTTGTTACAGGAAATAAACCAACTAGAATAGCTTTTAAACAAACTCTAATTTTAAAAGGTTTTAAATGTATTTAAGGATAGAAAATCTGATCATTTTGACACTATACTATCATGCTATTATAATGACAGTTGTAAAAGGTATATTAGAAATGTGAACAAGTAATAAAAATGATCATTGAGTATAATAACATTTGCTTTGAACACTAATTTCTTTTAAATTTTCCCTTCAATGACTTAGTTGTTCATTGAAACCGTAGAAATTAACATGTTATTATATAGTTGCATGATGGCTAAGTAATAACTGTAAAACTTTGTAGAAAATATACTTACTTGTTTATACAGCTATCAAGAAGCTATTTTAAACTTTATCTCAAGTGGAATTTACCTTAAATCTTTAAAAGTGCATTCAAGTCTTCCAACTGAAAATATTTGCTGGTAATTTCGTTAGAAAGAACACCTCTTATAGATGTATCGTATCAAATCTGGGCCCCCTTCTTGGCATTAACTATTCTTTATCTCTCCCATTCATTGAGAAATGTGGAAATTAAATAGAATCTCCCTTGATTTAACAGTTTACTGTATGAACATGAAAACATTCTATATTATGCTCATTGTTTTTATATGACTCCTTTCAAATATGTTATTTGGAACTATAATTCTGTAATAAATGAAAACAGAATTGATAGTGATAGGAAATGAACTTTTAGAACTTGCAGTAAAATTAATCTAATGTTTTTCCATAAAAAGCATTAAAAATGCAATTTCTCTGTTATAGGTAGAAAAATGATTAAATGCATAAAAATAAAAATAAGAATAAAAGCTTTATTGCTGTGAGGTAAACTAATGAATATTAAATTAATATTCCAAATCCTTTGCAAAGGCTATTTCTTTATGTGTCAAAATTTCATTTTTGCTTCTACACCACTCAAAATATTGAGGGTAGCATAAATTCTGAGATGTCTTAAAGACATTTATAATTCTTAATAGTAATATATTAAATTCACTCTTGTATGCTAATTTTCATTGTTTCTGTACTATATTTTAATAGGATAACTGTTTTCCATGACCACAATAATGAAGTAGATGTTGTTACTGTGTTGGAGGGAAAAAAATGCAAAAATTCCTTTTATGAAGCTTCTGATTATATATATGAAATATATAGATGGTGGGGCAAAAGCATGGTTTACAGCTGTTTGTATGGGAAAACACAATTATTAATAAGTAATAATGCGAGAATAAACTGTTTCGCATACTCACAATAATTAAACCAAAAACACAATACAAATTTCTGAAATATCTGATCACTATTGAAAATACTTGATTGCTATTACTTGATTATAGAAAAACATCACATAATATATATTATTTTAAGGTGTATGAAATGCCTACTTGATTATTCTTCATAAGAAATTACATATCAATCTCAAATACTAATCAATGAATAAAGAGATACCAACCTTCATTTTGTTAAGCCCTAACATACCATTTATGGCTCAAGGTTTTAATGACAGTTTTCTAAAAGTATTACAGATTTACTTGTAATTATAAGTATAAATACTTATTTTATAAGAAACTTGTACAACAAAGCAGTTTATGAAAAGAGCACACAAACTAGAAATGAACAAAATTAATAAGAAGTGATTTTAATAATATCGCCATTTTAATTACTTTCTCTGCATCACTCATGGAAGAAATGCATGACTAAAACTAGGAGAAAAATTAAGTTTTATGCTTGAATTACCGGGATGTCTATGAGAATGGGAGTTTATTTTTGTCTTAACCATATTTTCACTTGACTCCTTTTCTCTTGGTACCCTACTCCCTCCCAGGGGTGTCCAACCTTTTGGCATCTCTGGGCCACACTGGAAGAAGAAGAGTCGTGTTGGGTCACACATGAAATACACAAATACTAATGAAAACTGATGAGCAAAAAAAAAACCAAAAACGTTTTAAGTAAATTTATGATTTTGTGTCGGGCCACATTCATAGCCATCCCGGGCCACAGGTTGGACACCCCTGTGATCTAGTCTTTTTCTTCAAAAGTTTATGAAAAAGTTCTTATACAACCTACCCACCTGGCTAGGTTCATAAAACAGTCTCAGAGCTATAGACCATGTTAGCAGTTGCTTTTCTGTTTATACTCAGATCTCTCAGGATCCCTAATTGTGGATTCGTTACTCAGTGTATCACCAACACCATAATTTAATGGACTTTTTAAAAAAATTGGTAATGAAACGTCTTCATCACACTCACATGGAGACCCTTACAAATTAGATCCCTGGGCCCTATCATCACCTGCTGAACGAAACTCTCTGGATGGTTTTCTCAGTCATGTGAAATTTGGCAAGCTTCCTTGCTAATGGTAACATACTACAAAAGTGAGAACCCATGGAACAGTGTGAAGACGGAGACCTGAGGTCTATATTTACTACGTGTGGGACTTTTATTATATGCCCATAGTTCTAATGGTTTGTTGAAAGGGAACAAACTGATATCCAATATTCCTCATAGAGTGGTCCATTGACTCTTTGAATATTATAATGTTTCATACTGTTCTAAGTTGGAGTCTCTTTCATTAAAGAGCTTAACATCTAGAAGAAAAGGTAAGACTAACATAAATTAACCTATAGAACATAATAGAAGGTGGTATGGAAATGGGACTATATGATGTAAAATACAATATTGTCAACATTTTAGAGAAGAAAATTAATATATGGTAATAGAACATGGGTACTATTTGCATAGGAAGAAGTAAGGGTATTTTTGTCAAAGGGAAACAATAAACTAAAGGATGATATTAAATCACGAGGTGCAAGGTCTCTGATCTCTTCCTTCTGAGCTTATCAGAACCATCAAGTTCTGCCTGGGACATAGTTTCCTGTACTGAATTGAAACTGGTAGGAGAGATCGGGATGCTCTCTAGCCTAAGGCGTTATCCCTGGTGGAACAGCACATAATTGGGAGGGAATCCCCAGCTCCTAGCTTTCCTCTGGTGAGAGAAGGGAAGAATGAAATCACATATCTGATACTTGGATTTTTGCAGAGGTTGCCTCAAGCGGTGGCTTCCTGATGTGGAAGGCGAAGAGGACAGGCCATAGTATACCTGCACAAGCCTATTTAGAAAAAAAAAGTACTGCAATTATAAATAGCAAGCTAATACAAACCACAGCCCCACTCTCTGCCTCAGTTCAAAATGAATGAGTGTCATAAACCCCAGCTCCCAGTTTTACCCTGAGGCAGGAACAAAAGGATTGGATGAGATTTCTAATGCTCTCATTTTGGGATGAGGCTGGCCTAGGCACTTGCTAGTCTCTATTACCTTGGATTTCCAACAGGGCTCAGTGTGCCATAGCTACTTGCTGCTACAGAGAATAAAGAATGTGGTTTGAGATGGCAAGCTACACATACCGTAACCACGACCCACAGGTCCAATGTAAAGTGAGTGGGAGAAAACACTCAGGTCCCAGTTTCTCCCTGGTGAAAGAAGGAGGCAACTGGACCTTGTTTCCAATAAACTGCTAATGCGTGGGAGTGTTAGTGCTTGGGGCAGCCCAGTGCTTAACCTCTGTCTCACAGTGCTGACAGAACCTGGAATAATCTACTAGCCGGGGGGATACTGAGAACCAAGTGGGCAGTTTGATTTAAAACAAAGTTGTAAGGGTCACTAGATTCTCTGGCCAGGCTTATTGATAAGGATACTTTCCTGACAAAACCTATCCGTGAAGACTGAGAGAGGTAGGTGTGTTGTCTACTGCGAATGAAACAACAAAGCATCAAGGAGAAAGAAGAAACAGGAAAATATTCCCCAAGCTAAGAAACTAAATAAATCTCCCAACAATGACCCCAATTTAATGGAGATATATGATTTAATTCAGAGAGACTCTGAAACAACCATTATGAATTTGCTCAATGAACTCAGGACAAAGATGCGTGAATAAAATGAGACTTTCAACAGAGATAGAAAATATAAAAAATATCAAACAGAAATCATAGAGCTGAATAAAACAATAACTTCACTGAAAAATTCACTAGCTGGGTTCAACATCAGTCAAGATCAAGAATGAGAAAGAATAAGCAACCTCAAAGACTGGTTATTGGAAATTATCCAATCAGAAGAGCAAAGAAAGAAAATGGAAAAGAATGAAGAACCTTAGGAGACTTTTGGGACACCAACAAGCATTCTAATATTCACATTATAGAATCCTAGAGAGAGAAGCAGAAGAGAAAAGGGCAGGAGATTTATTAAAAGAAATATTGGATAAAAAATTTCCAAATCTGGGGAGGAAAATGGACATCTAGACCAAGGAAGATCAACAAACCACCAATAAGGTTAACCCAAAGAATTCAACACTGAGACAATTTACAACCAAATTAGCAAAAGTCAAATATAGAGAATTTTTGAAAGCAGCCAGAGAAAAACAACTTACTATGACTAAGGTAAATCCTATCAGATTGTCAGCAGATTGCTCAGCAGGAACATTGTGGCCCAAAAGGGAATGGAATGATATATTCAAAATGCAGAAGGAAAAATAATCCAACTGATAAGAATAGACCTGACAAAACTGTCTTTCAAATTGAGAGATAAAAAAATGAAGAAGTGAAATAATCACTGTTTACCAATAACATGATCCTGTATATAGAAAAACCTAGAAGAAATAATTTTAAAACATACAGAGGAAATAAATTCAGTACATATGTATTTTAGGAAGTCGACATAAAAAACGCTTGAATTTCTTTAAAATAAGAAACAATTAAGAAGGAAAATTAAGAAGATAATTCCATTTCCACTAACATCCAAAAAAATAAATACACTAGGGGGTGGGGATATGGGTGAAAAAGGTGAAGAGATTAAGAAGTCCAAACTGGCAGTTACAGAACAGTCATGGGGACGTAAAGTCCAGCACAAGGAATGTCGTCAGTAATACTGTGATAACTACATATGGTGCCCAGTGGGTACAAGACTTACTCGGGGGCACACTTTCTAAGCCACATAAATGTCTAATAACTATGTTATATCCCTGAAATTACTATAGTATTGTATGTCAACTGTAATTGAAAAATAACTAAGTAAATGTACTTAGCAATAAACCAAGTCAAGGTGTTGAAAGACTGTACACTGAAAAGTACAAAGTATATTTGAAAGAATTTTAAAAATATACAACTAAATGGAAAGACGTCCTGTGTTCATGGATTAGATGATTTAAAATTGTTAAAATAGCCATGCTTCTCAACACAATTTACAGATTCAATACTGTACTCCAGAAATTCAATGGCTTTTTTTAAAAAATGAAAAGAATGCATCCTAAACTATTGCGGAAGCACAAAAGAACCCCAAAGCCAAAGCAGTCTTGAGACTTAGAAAGCTGAACACATCATAATTCTTGATTTCAAAATATATTACAAATATACAGCAATTTAGTCAATATGCTGCCAGCATAAAAACAGACACATTAAACAATGGAACAGAATGACGGCCCAGAAATAAACCCGTGCATCTCTGGACAACTAATTTTTTTCTTTCAATTTTATTTTGTAATGGCTTTAGGAGTACAGCTTAAAAGTCAGACAATCATACACATTGCATAGTGTTCCCCTTGATATTTCCAGTACCCCACCATCACTGCACATAGTTATCACAATATTTTCAACTATATTCCCTATACTTTACTTATATTTCCATTACTGTTTTGTAACTAATACTTTGTACTTAACTCTTTCAGTCATTTCAGCAACCCTCCAACCCCTTCCCCTGAGGCAACCACCAGTTAATTCCTTATGTCTACGGCTGTTTCCATTTTGTTTGTATGTTTATTTTGTTCATTAGATACCACATGTAAGTGCAATCATATGGTAGTTGTCTTTCTCTGACTGACTGGTTTTGTTGAGAATAATACCCCCTAGGTCCATCCATGGTGTTGCAAAAGGTAAGATTTCATTTTTTTTTATGGTTGGTAATATTCCATTGTCATCTACCAGCACTTTTTTTCTTTATTTTTTAGCGTTTATGCTATTGCAGTTGCCCCACTTACATACCACCACTTTTTTATCCACTCATCAACTAAAGGGCACTTTTGTTGCTTCCATATCATGGCGATTGTAAATAATGTTACAATGAACATAGGCTACATATATTCTTTCTAATTAGTGTCTTGGGTTTCTTTGGATAAATTCTCAGAAGTGGGATCACTAGGTCAAAAGGCAGTTCCGTTTGGAATTTTTGAGGAAATGCCAAACTGTTTTCCACAGTGGCTGCCCCAGTCTGCATTCCCACCAACAGGGCACCAGGGCTCCCCTTTCTTCACATCCTCGCCAGCACTTGTTTGTTGATTTATTGATGATGGCCATTCTGACAGGTGTGAGGTGGTGTCTCATTGTGATTTTAATTCACATCTCTCTGATTATTAGCGATGTTGAGCATTTTTTCATATGTCTATGGGCCATCTGTATGCCCTCTTTGGAGAAGTGTCTATTCAGGTCCTTTGCCCGTTTTTAAAACTTTATTTATTTATCTTAGAGAGAGGAAAAAGGAGGGAGAAAGGAAGGGAGGGAAACAGCGTGAGAGAGAAACATCAATCAGTTGCCTTCCATACATGCCTGAACCCTCAACCCAGGCATATGCCTTACCCAGGATCGAACCAGCAACCTCCTGGTTTGCAGGATGAAGCCCTACCAACTGAGCTATACAAGCCAAGGCCTTTGCCCATTTTTAGTTGGGTTGTTTGTCTTCCTGGTGTTGAGTCCTATAAGTTCTTTGTATATTATAGAAATTAACCCCTTATTACACGTGTCATTGGAAAATATGTCCTCCCATTCAGTGAGTTGCATTTTCTGAGGAGTGGTGAGGGAAAGATGGAGTCTTCAGAAAATGTCCCCGAGTCATTTGGATATTGCTATGGAAAAAAGTGGGTCTTCACTCCCATTTACAAAATCATTGTAGATATAATTGTGTAAAATATTAAAAAAAAGAATGTCCAGACATAAACATTTAGGAGCACCTTTATAAACTTACAGAAAATTCAGATTTCTTATTGGGACAAAAAAATTAAGAAAATTATATATGCATATCGTTTATCTTTATATATTATGTATACATACTATTTATATATGACTTTATTAAAATTTAAAACATCTGTTCATTCTAAGAAATCATTAGAAAAATGTGAAGACGAGTGCTAGAGTGTGAGAAGATATTTGCAAGAAACGCATCTGAGAAAGGACTTATTCATAATGTAAAACAAACAACCCGTAAATCTATAAGTAAAATGTACATAGCTCAATGAGAACTGGGAAAAAATTTGAAATCATTATTCCACAAAAGAAGCAATTGACATGGCCAATAAATAACATATAAAGATGCTCAACATTATTAGTCATAAGGGAAATACAAATTGAAACGGCACACAGTACTCATCCAGGAAATTGGATAAAATAACAAGTGTCTGCAAGGATGTTATGCAAATGGACTGTCATTCACTATTGATGAAAATATAAATTGTGTAATCGTTTTGGAAAACAATTTCATAGTATCCCCAAAAGCTGAATGAATGTATACTCTGAGGCTCAGTTACCCTCCCCCAGATATATATCCCACAAAATTGTACATTTTTCATAAAAGATACATGCAAGTACGTTCATAGCAACTTTAATCAAAATAACCAAAACCCCCCCCCGAAATCAAGCCAAATTCACACCCACATTAGAATAGACAGACTAAAAAACAAACGTAGTGTAGTCACATAATAGAATACTATCTAACAATAAAAATAAATGAACATTAGCCTAGGCATAGCCATGAAAGAATGGAAAAAGTAGAATTTAGAGCAGGTGAAGCAAACTCGGTTTTTGGTTTTGGTTTTTATTGAATCCTTATTGTATTTTTTCCATTATCATTTAGTCCCCTTATACCACCCTCCCCGCAGCAGTCACCACCCTGTTGTCCTTGTCCATGAGTCCTTTTTCCTTTGCGCTCTGTCCCTCCGCCCCCTCACCTGCCCACCCCCCACCATCCCCAGCTGTCATCCTGCTCTCTGTCTATGAGCCTGATAGGGCAAATTGTATTATTTCTTTACACATTTTCAAATACAGGAAAAATAATCAACAGTGTTAGCAGTCAAAATAGTGGTTATTTTTGAAAGAACAGAGGGGATGCTTGGGTGCAATAAATGTTTTATCTATTGACTTGAGTTTCGGTCGCCTAGCTGTTTTTACTTTGTGAAAATTCCTTGAGCTTATGACATACACAGTCATTTACGACCTGTGTACTTTCTTGTACATGTTGTAGACTAATAAACATTTTAAACCACAGCAAAAAGCCAAACATGATGGTGTTTCTTTAGTGCTTGCTATGTACCAGGCATTATTTCAAGTGATTTATATTAATTAACTTATTTAATCATCGCAACCCTGTGAGGTAAACTATTATCTTCATTCTAGATGAGGAAAATGGAGTTTAGAGCAGTTAAGGAGCTTAATTTGAAATCCCCACAGGCTGACTGCAAACCCTAAGCTCTTAACACCGCATTATAACATCTCAGAATGTTTTTTCCCCTCTTCTCTACCTGGGGTTTTGTGGGGGGGTTTTGTATTTTAAATTTGACCTGGTCATCAACTCTGCAAAAGAAATTAATTTCCCTAACTAGTAGCTTTTTGTCTTTGTTTATTTTGTTTATGGTGTTTATTGTACTTTAGTGACACAGATTTAAATATTTGCTTGACAGAGTCTCACCACTTGTTATAGAATTAAACTAAGTTACTAGAACTTGTATCTGCTAGGCTCAGACGCAGCGTTCAGACAGGGCGTTTCCTGGTCTTATTATAACTTGTGTTCAATTTATTTGTTTACCCCTTTGCAATGAATTTGATTCCATTGCATTTAATTTGCTTGAGGCAATTCATATTCATCAGGAAATGTCTCAAAGGCCTCTCATTTATTTTTCAATCACTGAATGACTTGGTGGTAAAAAGATAGTATAGACATCAAAGCAACTCATGAATAGAAATTTGAACTTTGTTTTTGTACTGAAGAAATCTCCAACCACATTAATTTATCAGTTTTCCAGAAAAGTCTCATACGTAGACACTATTTTTTTCAGAGAAATCATTTGGTTTTTGTTTATAATTAAAAAATATATATGTGCCTCTCACATAAAAATCAGCAATGGCTCTCAATATTATTACGTTTATGGAGCACGTATGTTTTTATTGTCGTGAAATATACATAAAATAAAATAAAAGTTTTAACCTTTTTGAAATGTGCAAGTCAGTGGCCTTAAGTACATTCACACGGTTGTGTGACCCTCACCACTGTCCGTACCCAGCATCCTGAACTGAAACTCTGTGACCACCAACAGTGACTCCCCATTTGCCACTTCCCCTAGTTCCTGCTAAACTTTAGTCTTTGTTTCCTCTGGTTACGTTTGACTCTTCTGTGCACCTCATATATGCGGAATTACAAAATATTTTTTTCTTTTGTGTCTGGTTAATGTCACTTAGCATAATGTCTTCAGGATTCTTTCTTGTTGTGGCGTAAATCACAATTTCGTTCCTTTTTTAATCAATTAACTTATTTATTTAATTATTCTCCTCACTAGAGGATATTTTCTCATTGCTTTTAGTGAGAGAGGAAGGGAGAGAGAGAGAGGGAGAGAGAAATATCAATGCAAGAGAAAAGTATCTATTGTTTGCCTCTCATATGCACCCTGACAGGTGATTGAACCCACAACCTAGGTATGTGTCTTGACCAGGAATCGAACTTGCAAACCTTCAGTTACAGGACAATGCTTCAGCCAACTGAACCACACTGGCCAGGGTTCATTTCTGTTTAAGCTTAATATTCCATTGTATACATATATCATATTTTGTTTATCCATTCATTTGTTGATGGTCATTGGAATTTTTTCCACCTTTGGGCTATTGTGAATAACGCCGTTATGAACATTGGTATAAAAGTATCTGTTTGAGTTCTTGCTTTTAACTTTTGGATATATACCCACAAGTGGAATTGCTAGATCATATGGTAATTCTGTATTTACTTTTTTGTGGATCACGACCAATCTGTTCAGTGGTTTTACCATCAATGCACAAGGGTTTCAATTTCTCCACCTCCTTGCCAACTTGTTATTTTATTTTACTTTTTGTAATAGCCGTTCTAATGGCTATGAAATGATATCACATTGTGCTTTCTATTTGCATTTCTCTAATGACCCATGTTGCTTAGTATCTTTTCATGTGTTTATGGGTCATTTCTTAGCTAAGAAATGATTATTCGAGCCCTTTGCCTAATTTTTTGTTTGGAATTGTAACATTTTTATTCATTATGACCAAAACACTGGATACATCTCAAATATTTATCGAGAGTAGAATGAATAAAAATTATCATGGAAAATGTTTCATGTGCACGTGAGGAAAATGTGAATTCTGCTGTTGTGTGGAATGTTCTGTCTTTTTCTGTTAGGCCAAACTGGTCTGTAGTGCTGTTCAAACAATAACTTTTTAAAAATGTTTTCAACTATGCTTTATGTTCAATATAATTTTCTATTGGTTTCAGGTGTACACCTTAGTGGTTATACAATCACATACTTTATGTAATGTTCCCCTCCAAACTTCCTGTACCCAACTGGCAACGTACAGTTATCACAGTATTATTGACTACATTCCCTTCAATTCAGTTTATGTTCCTGTGACTATTTTGTAACTACCAATTTGTGTTTCTTAGTCCCTTCACTTCTTTCACCCAGTCCCCGAACCCCTTCCCCCTGGTCACTACCATTTATTTCCCTCTCTGTGTCTAGGAGCCATCAATTGTTTGTTTGTTTGTTCTGTTCTTTAGATCCTACATGTAAGTAAAATCATGTAACATTTGTCTTTCTTTGACTTACTTATTACACTGAGCATAATGCCTTCCAGGTCCACCTATGCTGTCACAAAGGGTGAGGTGTCCTTTTTTTTAAGGTCAAGTAGTATCCCACTGTGTAAATACCTCACAGCTTTTTTATCCACGCATCTACTGATGGGCACTTGGACTGTTTCCAGATCTTGGCTATTATAAATAACACTGCAATGAACATAGGGGAGCATGTATTCTTTTGAATTCTTCCTTTGGGTTTCTTTGGATAAATTCCCAGAAGTGTTAGAGCTAGGTCATAAAGCAGTTCCCTTTTTAGTTTTCTGAGGAAATTCCATACTGTTTTCCACAGTGGCTGCACCAGTCTGCATTCCCAACAGCAGTGCACTAGGGTTCCCCTTTCTCCACGTCCTCGCCATCACTTATTTGTTGACTTATTGATGGTAGCCATTCTGACAGGTGTGAGGGAATATCTCATTGTGCCTTTAATTTGCATTTCTTGACAATGAGTGACATTAAACATCTTTTCATATGTCTATTGGCTATTGCAGAAGTGTCTCTTCAGGTCTTCTGCCCACTTTCTAAATTGGATTGCTCATTTGTTGTTTGTTTTGTTTGATGGGGTCTTTTATATTTTGGATATTAGCACTATATCAGATTTATCATTGGCAAGCATGTTCTCCCATTCAGTAGGTTGCCTTTTCATTTTGTTGATGGGTTCCTTTTAGTGCAAAAACATTAGTTTGATGTAGACCTGATTGGTTTTTTTTCCTTGTTGTTTCCCTTGCCCAAGGAGATATATCAAAAAACATATAACGAAGAGAAATACTACAGGGTTTACTGCCTATGGTTCTTCTAGTTTTATGGGTTTGAATCTTATGTTGAAGTCTTGAATCCATTTTTTAAAGGATTTTATTTATTTATTTTGAGAGAGAGGGGAAGGGAAGGAGAAAGAGAGGGAGAGAATCATGCACATGTGGTTGCCTCTCGTGCCCCTCCCTACGGGGGACCTGGCCCACAACCCAGGCATGTGCCCTGACTGGGACTTGAACTGGTGACTCTTTGGTTTGCAGGCTGGTGCTCAGTCCACTGAGCCACACCAGCTGGGGTGTCTTTAATCCATTTTGAATTTATTCTTGCATATTGTGTAAGGGGTAGTCTGTTTAATTTTTTTTTGCATGCATCTGTCCAATTTTCCCAGCACCATTCATTGAATAGACATTCTTTACCACATTGTATGCTCTTGTCTCCTTTGTCATATATTAATTGACCACATAGATGAGGATTTATTTGGGGTCTCTATATCCTGTTCCATTGATCTATGTCTATTTTCATTCCAATACCATGCAGTTTTGATAACTGGGGCCTTGTAGTATAGCTTGAAATTAGGTAGTGTGATACTTCCAACTCAATATTGCCAAGGTTATTCATGTTTTTTTATATTTCCATAAGAATTTTTGGATTATTTGTTCCAGTTCTTAGAAATATGCCATTGGCATGTAATAGGAATTGTGCTGAATCTGCAGATTGCATTGGGGAGTGTGGACATTTTCATGATATTAATATATTCTGGACAGGAGCAAGGGTGTTCCTGTAGACATAGGCAAGCTTATTATAAGATGATAGAACAATGTGAAGGAACGAGGACAGCCAAAACAACTTTGAAATATAAGAACGAAGATAAAGGCTTAGTCCTACCCAAAATATAATTTTCCACTAAATCTAATCTAAATTTGTCCATGTCTCTTTATCTCCAGTTAATGCCACCAAAGTTGGTATATTCATGATGTGTTGCCTGGTTCCTAACTCCTTTCCCTGTCATCGCATTCCTGGTTCACAAACTTCATCAGATAGTTTGTATCACATAGAGTATGGTCAATTTCATATCAATACTAATTACCTTTGCAAATGTTTTGAATTGATGGACAAGTATATGTTCATAAGACAATTATTATTATCGAATGTTGAAAACATTTTATAAGTATTCCTTTAAACAGCGTAGTCAGGCTAAATACTTGACTTTCTGATTTTTTCCTATAGTTCATGTTACATATCTAGAATATTAATATTACACAATGGAATACTATGTGGCTATTAAATAAGGAGGACCTCTTACCTTTTGTGACAGCATGGATGGACCTGGAGATTATTATGCGAAGTGAAATAAACCAGACAGAGAAAGACAAATACCATATGATCTCACTCATGTGGAATCTAATGGACAGAATAAGCTAAAGAACAAAACAGAAACAGAGGCATGGACACATGGGACAGACTGACAGCTGCCAGAGGGGTGGGGGGAGGGGAACGGGAATAAATAAGGTGAAAGAATTAGCCAGAGGACATGGATGCATAGCCCACAGACACAGACAACAGTGAGGTGAAGGCCAGAGGGAAGCGGGGCAGGACTGGTTGGAGGTGGTCAAAGGGAAGAGGGTAATGAGGACATCTGTAACAGTGTCAACATGCTTTAAACCAGTCTGGGTTGCTATATTGAGCCCAAGTTTTCAGACAAAATTAAATAAACTATCGTTCCTTGGTTGTACCACATTCTACAATATCTGCAGCATCTTCCAGGTATATTTTGAGTAAACCATGGCGCAAATTGTGTGTTCCAATAAGCAGGTTGTAACAGGTTGCTCATTAAACTCATGTACCCATCCCCAAAGATTACACAAAGGCTGATTCACTTTTTTTCTGAATGAAAGTCCCTGGGCCAGTTTCACTAGTGTTAAGGCCAGTCTCGCACTTCCTTAGGGTCTCCAAGTGGCTGGCCCAGGTGTTAGAATCTCGTTTTTGGCGTTCATGCTCAAGTTCAGCTTTAAACAAGCCTTGTTGTAAATCACTGTCAACAGTTGAAAACAGGAAGGAGGCCAGAAAAGAACCTTCCGTTTGGAAGTTGATTAGAACTCTGACTCATTCTCAGAAGGAAGCTGCTATTTGATCAGAACCATCTAACTGAAAAAGCCATAGAAGCCCTAGTTACGAGGGGTTGGGGTGGGGAGGGGAAGGGAACTGGAGGATATTGGGCAAAGGTGCAAACGTTCAGCACACTGAATATATTCTGAGAGACAGCATGGGAACTCCAGTTAATAATAATGTATTGTATACTTGAAATTTGCTAGAAGAGTAGATCCATATGTTCTTACCACCGAAAAGAAATTGTGAGGTGATAAATACGCTAATTAGCTTGACTGTGGTAATTATTTCAAAATGTATATGTAAGTATATAAAAAATCAGGTTGTATGCCTTAAATATATAAAAGCATTCTGTGTCAATTTTACCTTAATAATTCTGGGGAAGAAAAGCCTTAGAAGGAGCACTTGCTTGGTAATCATGGATTTCAATGTAACAGAAGTAACACCTATATTGCAGTTAAAATACTGATTACAAGAATCATATAGTTTATAAACTTAAGAAGGAAATAACAGAGACTGCAACACTGACAGTTTAGAATAACCGGGCATTTTTCATAATTTTTTTAAAAATTGCAAACATTATTTCACAGCAAGCAAACAAATCATTAGTTTTTATTCATCACAATCAGCTTTTGACTTAATAGCATATGTCACTTCAGGTTTCAAGGAAATACATAAGGTCCATTTCTTATGACTATTTCTTAAGATCTTATATTATTTTAATTGAGAATAAAGGCTATAATACGTATAAAATTTTGAAGCAATAAAGCATATAGATTCTCCTTGCATTGCAGGCAGTATTGATTTACAGATGTCTTATTTTGATAGTGAATTTTTTTGAACATGAATTGATTAAAGAGGTATTTGTTCTGGTGAACTCATCACAACAGGCTAAATTAGATAAAATAAGTAAAATACTTTAAATGGTTTAAGAATTAATAACCTTCATAAAGATAAAAGAACAGATAGCTGTTCACAAATAGATTTTTATGGTTACTTAACAATCAAGCAAATGTTTTCTAATGACCTGAGAACTTTCCATACCATCTTGATGTAATTAAATTAAAGACCCATTTAATCTAATAAACATTATGATTAAATCATTTACTTACAGATCAAAGAAGATTTTAATTATGTAAACAAGTTACTCAGAAACATAAATTGTTCCATTAAGCTTCATAACTAATACATGCAATATTCATGAATTCCGATTTTTTCCCTTTTTAAAATTAGTACTTAGCATTTAAAATTTCTTTCGAGATTCAATGATTAAGGAGAAAATACTTAAAGCCATAAAAGTAACAGGCATGATAAAGTTTTATTGCCTTTTTCTTTTCCTTCCCTTATTATTTAGGGCTCCAAATGCCTTGTCACCAGATGTTCATTATGTCTACAAACTTTCGAGATCTTTCACAGCAGGGTCATGCCAGAAAGTTGCATGCCATCGAAGTCCCTTAATGAAAGCAGAGAAAACCCCTTCTTCTAGGACCATTCAATGTGTCTTTTTAAAACAGACACCAGGTTTCTCACTGTTGGAAAAGGACATAGATAAGCAATGGGAAGTGGCTAGGACGATTCAAGTTGGAGACATCAGGATGGTTTCATGCTTGCCTTAATGTAGACACGGATGTTTACATAGAGAAATAGTTACAGACGTGGGCATATGCATAGCCTTTATGGCTTTGTTTTTTTCAGCTGAGAGGGTAAGAAAGCAATATCCAAAGAGCAACGAGCACACCCAGCACCAGAATATTGATTTCTAATACCTTTCTGCAATAAAAGGATGCGAGGATCCTTAGAAAATGGCTCCTTCAGGGACTGAGAAGGAAAAGATAGAAGGCGATCCTGGAGCATCTTGTAGTGCCAAAGGTCAAGAAAGTGTTCCAAAAATGATGGGTGTATATCAAAAGGATATGAAAGCTGACTTCCACTGAACAAAGCTGGAACAATTTGAGTAACAAAGTAATTATTGGATTTTAACCCAAAGTATGAAATAAATATCCTATTATAAACAGTTTAATAAATTACTGGGGCCCTGGTTAGTGTGGCTCAGTGGATTGAGCGCCAGCCTGCGAACCAAAGGGTCACTGGTTCGATTCCCCAGTCAGGGCACATGCCCAGGTTGCAGGTCAGGTCCCCAGTAGGGGGCGTGTGAGAGGCAACCACACGTGGATGTTTCTCTCCCTCTCTTTCTCCCTCCCTTCCCCTCTGTCTAAAAATGTTTTTTAAATAGGAAAAAAATAAAGAAATTAATGGTACACAATAGAAAAATGTTCCATGTGGCTGAATTCCAGATAATTTATTTAGATACCCTCCTCAAAAAGGTGCAGAAACATTCCCACTCATTAAGTGTGGAATGCACATAGAGACTTCCTTCTAGAACACAGTATAGACACCAGGATAAAAAAGAGTAACTTTATAGCGGAGAAACTTGACAAACATTCTCAAACCAGGTCATCATAGTCAACCTCCACAGTGAAGCATCGTGTTGATATATGTACCTTCGACAAGATATGATAAAAACAGTACATTATCTCTGTGGTCTTCCTACCAAAACCACCTTAGCTCAGTCTAACCATGTGAAAAATACCACATAAGTCCCAATTAAAGATCATTCTACAAAATATCTGACCAGTTTTCCTCAAAACTGTCATGATTTTAAAAAATAAGGGAAGTCTGAGGTATTGTTCAAATCAAGTGGGGAGTCAAAGAAAATATGAGTCATAAATGTAATGTATCTTGGAACACAAAAATGACAGGTAAAAGTTAAGAATATGTGAGTAAAGTATGTACTTAATAAAAGTTGATCAAAGTTGGTTCATTGTTGTAGTTATACATTACCAATGTAACATGTTGAAATAGAACTGTTGTGGCATATGGGAACAAAATTTGCAATAATTGTGTAAATCTAGAATTTTTATGTAAAAAGGTTTATTTTTTAAAAAGTAACATTGCAATAAACTTCAGGGAAATAACAACATGAACAAATACATCATGATGAGGATTCTACTCAATGAGATGAAAAGATGACCATGACTTTGTGATTTTTTTTTTCTAACACCTTTGTCTGGCTGTGGGATCAGGGGAATGCTGGCCCTGTAGAATGGCCTTGAAAACCCTCCCTCATCTTCAGTTTTTTTGGGTAGTTTAAAAAGAGTAGGCGTTCATTTTTGAATGTTTGGTAAAATTCACTTGTGAAGCCACCTGGTCCATGACTTTTGTTTATTGGGATTTATTTGATTACTGATTAGATGTTGTTAGCAGTTGCCAGTCTTTTCAAATTTTCTGTTTCTTGATGATTCAGTCTTGGAAGACTGTATGTTCTAGGAATGTATCCATTTTTTTCTAGTTGTTCAATTTTTCCATATAATGGTACATAGTATTTTCTTATAATCCCCTGTAATTCTGTGGTGTCAGTTGTTACTTCTCTTTCATTTCTGATTTTATTTATTTGGGTCCTCTCTCTTTTTATCTTGATGAGCGTCTTTAAAGTTTTATCAGTTTTGTTTCTATTTTCAAAGAACCACCTCATGGTTTTATTGATCATTCATATGTTTTTTTAGACTCCGCTGATGGTCTTATGGGACCTCCCTTCTAAGTCATTAACTGCTTTTCTCTTGTTCATTTAAACAAGAGAATAAGACTTTATTCAGGTCACCAAAGCAAGTACCTTAAAATGGGGAGAGTATGAAGGGATCAGCCAACGCATGTACATGCATAAGCCATGGACACAGAGAGCAGTGAGGTCATAGCCAGAGAGAAGGGGGCCGGGGGCTTTGTGGAGGTGGGTAAAGGGGTGGGGGGGTATGGTGACTTCTGCAATAGTGTCAAGGATGAAAATAAAGAGAAAATAGGCTTTACTGCACTTTTTAACACTACAATAAACAGATGAATTGTCTTTTGACCATGCAGAGAACATGATATTCACTTTCATCTATGAAGAAAGAAAAAAAGGTAGCTGACAGGGTCTGCCCTCTTTGCTACGGTTCTAAATTGCTCTCAATTATCCACTGTACTTTCCGCAAACCTCCAATGAAGTATTAGAAGAAGAAAACCACTGATGGTTAGCTGCTTTGTCATGATCATTCATTGAAATGAGGATTGAACATTATACAGTCTCACTAAATTCTTATAAACTGAGTGGAATTAGACCCATTGCAATATACCTGGCATCTTTTTGTCTCTTGAGATCCTGTCAGTACTTGAGGCATTTAAGTTTAGTTTAATCAGTTTGTATACCTGTGATTTAAAGTATTTGATTTGACTACTTATCAGACATTTAAAAAAGTACCCTTGGATGTTCATTTATATGTAACTCAATGATTTAGACCAATGAGTCACAAACATTCTCTTCCTGGTGGGAAAATTAAGTGTAATATCAGCTAATGACTTCACAGAGCCACAATTAGTTACAGAATTCAAGTCTATTAACTGCTACGACAGCTCTTGTTAATTAACTCAGAACTTTTCTGAGTAGAAGGTGCCTGATAGTTTCTGTTCCCCAGGCTGCATGGATTCTTCCATCTACGTCACTGGGAATAACGAAACTCTAAAATAGCCATGTTATTTGGAATGGCGGTGATTCATCTTTTCTTATGGCAGACAGAAAAACTTAAGAAGTATATAATTTCATTTATATGTGGGATATAAGAATGCAACAAATGAAGAAACAAGAAAAATAAACAAACAAAAACTCATGGACACAGACAACGGTATGGTGGTTACCAGGGGGAAGGGGGGGATAGTAAGGGGGGAAGGGGGTCAAATATACAGTGACAGAAGATGATTCGGCTTTGGGTGTTGGGTACAGAATGCAGTATACAGATCATGTATCATAGAAATGTACACTTGAGACCTTATAGCAGCTTATATAATCCCTATATAATCTTATAAACCTTATATAATCTTGTGATTTTTTTGGCATTGTTTAGATATAAGACATTTACAGTATATAAACTCATTATCTGTGGGTCTGGACTTGAACGTATTAAGTATTAAATAAATAGCATAGTCTTATCTGAATCAAGCAAAAAATTTAGAAAACCAAGATTAAAAAACACATGTAGTTTTGGTTTCTAGAAAAGTAGTTGGTAAGCTCCGGAAGGCCAAACAATTCATACCAAATTGCAAAAGACAATTTTAAAAATATATTAAAGTTACATATCCACTGTAAATGACCTCTCTCTTGAAGTAAAATATATTCTGGGCAACAAAACATAGACTAGATCTTTATTCTGTGACTTAATATGAAAAGCATGGAAACAACTTATGGTGCATATAGGGACAAAAATAGTTTTTTTTTTCGGGCAACTTCTTGATTTGTTTGAAAATGGTTATTTCTTTGACTTTACTTTTTCACAGCTTTATTGTAGAATAATATGAAAATTGTGCATGTTGAGAATATAAAATTTAATGTTTCCTATAAGTATACCTTCTGAAAGCATTACCATGGTCAAGATTGGAAATATATCCACTTTACTCAAAAGTTTTCATTTGTCCCTGTGTGATGCCATGGTCACAGGACTGCTTGCCTGTTCTATCACTATACATTAGTTTGCACTTTCTAAAATTGCATATAAATAAAATCATGCAGTGTATACATTTTTTGAGTCTGGCTTATTTTTTTTAAGATTTTATTTATTTGCTTTTAGACAGAGGGGAAGGGAGGGAGAAAGAGATGGAGAGAAACATCCATTTGTGGTTGCCTCTCGCATGCCCCCTACTGTGGACCTGACCTGCAACCCAGGCATGTGCGCTGACTGGGAATTGAACCAGCAACCCTTTGGTTCACAGGGCAGCATTGAACCACACCAGCCAGGGCAAGTCTGACTTATTTTTTCATAATTATTTTGAAATGTATCAAGAGTGTTATCTGTACCAATAGTCATTGATTATATTCCTGAGTAGTACTTCGCTGTATGGATATAGCAGTCTTTCCTTATCTATTCACTTGTTCATAGAAATTCAGTTTCTTTTCAGTTTTCGTCTATTAGTGGTAAATCTGCTATAAACAAGAATGTATGAGCACACATTTTATTTTCTCTGGGATAAGTGTTCATGAGTGACATGGCTGGGTTATGTGGTGGGCATGTGTTTAGCTTGTTATGAAACTGTCAAACTCTGAAAATAGTTACTTCTTAAGATATAAAATGTCCAAGTCATAAAATGAAAGGGTAAGCGTTATTTTATAAAATAATATTACCATAGAGTCCTCCCTGAAAAAACCAGAAAAATTAGAAAACTGTTCATGAAGCTTCGATAGAAATGCAGGGTAATATAAAGAACTAATTGTAGTAAAGCCTTCAATTCCTCAGCTTCACATCAAATTAGGTAGCCTATTACTCCAAGAAAAAAAGATGTGATATGCTAACCGAACTCTTGTGATTAGTAGTCATTTCATAATGAGCCAAATTACATCCGGGGATTACTGTGCTCTTTGCTTGCTTGATGTCAATTTGAAAATATGTAGTGAAGAGAACTGTTCTTATAGGTATTTTGCTCAAAAATACTACTAATAAAGAGATGTTCAACCAACATAACAATTAACCAAACACATTTTTAGTCTAACCTTCTTCAATGCATGCAGCAGCAGTGGAAGCTCAATGCTTAAGGAAATACCACAAGAACGGGACCACAGATCAGAACTGTGGCCACTGAAAATACATTTACTTACTGCATGCAAAATAAGTGGAATTAGTAGTACGTGAATGTCCCCGTCCATCAAAATTCTCTTACTCAGGCTTCCTGCTCTCTGATCACATCAATTCCATCTGATCCTGTAAAAAGAGACCATGTGGAAGTTGATCCCAAGAAGCAGCATTTTTCTACATACAAAGAGAGGTAAAGTGCGTTTCATATAATAAAATATAAGGGTTTTTGAGCTCTTTCATAATTTTTCACACTTACGTTGTCTAATGGTTTGACACATTTCTCACAGCAACTTAAACATATATCCTCTTTAGACTTTTTGTATAAAAGTATATCCAGTGAATCTGTTGATAAATGCAGGAATGAGTCGTAATTTTCAGCCAGTTCATGAAACTTCATTATTTATTAAGGCAACTTTAATTGGGGGATTGCACTCTAAGAATAACATATAATTTCCTATATTCAGTGACTTTTTGATTGAACTTAATTTTAGACTTAATAGAGATGGTTACAATATTTTTCTCTGACAATAACTTTTGGCTTCTACGTTTATAGTCATTGGTAGTGAGGGTTTTCTTTGTTAAGACCTTAGACTCAAAAATGAAACAAATTTCATAAAATATTAGCTGACAGATTTTTTTGGAGTAGACATTCAAGATAACACAAATATTGTAAAATGTGCCTGTTGCCTTCCTCTTTAATGAATAGCTATGTGAAAAATACAATGGAAATGAGAAAAAGTCTTGATGTTCCAACTGAGAGGCGGATATCACTTTCTTATTAAGCAGAAAGTCATTTTTAAAGCCAACATACAATTTATTTTTTTAATTTTACTGTTGTTCTATTACAGTTGTTCCAATTTTTCCCCTTTAAAATGAAAAGTTAGGGGGTGGAGGGACTGAGCAAAAAGGAAAAATGGCTCATTGACATGGACAACAGTGGGGGTTGTGTAGGGGAAAGGTATAAGGGGACTAAATGATAATGGAAAAAAACCCAATAATTTTTTTTAAAGTACCTCATATTTTACAGTTAGTGTTTTAAGAGTAGTTTTATCTGTATTTATTTGGATTTTAATGCAACTGTTTTAATTTGTTTGACTTATTTTTTTGCTTTTTGTTTCTGAAATGTTTTCTAAAAACATATAAACAATATTTAGTTTATTTCCAACAGCTCTTACCATTTTTGTGTTTCTATTTTAAGCCAAACATACATTATATTTCATGGACTTCTATTGGCATTCAACACAGTACAATGAAAATGGCGTTCTGTTGAACTAGGCCAAGTGTGTGGGGAGGGCAGTTGGTACCTTTGAGCAGTAACAAAAGTACTTGCCATTTCCTCCACTGATAGTACAGGAATGTAAACACTAAAAAGTTAAAAATAAGGCTATCTTTGCCCAGGCACATCTGCCTCAAGGAATTACTCAGGGAACGTTCATCATGGAACCTACATAATAGGACTCTTTGAATTAGGATTTTGAGAGAAAAGTGAGCCATGCTGACTCCCAACATAATAATCAAATACAAGAACCTAGAAGACTGTTGTAACTCATATGAGACAGAACTCGGTGATGTCCGAGTTTGCTTTCAAGTGCATGATTTTACCAACAATATACACAAGGACTTACCCTTTGTTAGTCATTCATGTTGATTCCAACGAAACACACTGAATATATTAGATTAACAGCCACTGAACCTTGTTTCCAACCTTTTAAAATGTATTTGATTTTAAAATTAAAGGTGATTGTTTTATGTAGAAATTACTTGCATTACAACTCATTTGGGATTCACGCATTAAAGATGTCATTACTGCATTCATTATTATGAGTGATTTAGAGAGCCTTTATTTTTATTCTGTCCTCTCCCTTTTTAGAGTTCTGTTCATTGTGTCAGGGAGTGTAATCCAATTTTGTGACAATTAATTGATTGAGCATATAACTTCCTTTTTGAGATTTTTTATTTTTATTTTTTATTGTTGTTTAATTACAGTTGTCCCAATTTCCCCCCCATTGTTCTCCCTTGCACTGCCCCCCTACTCCATTCCCACAGTCAGCTTCCACCTTGTTGTCCATGTCCATGAGTCCTTTATACCTGTTCCTTGACTAGACCTTTCTCTGTCTTTTCCCCATTATCCTCTGGTCATTGTCACTTTGTTCTTTATTTCCATGTCTCTCACTCTATTTTGATCATTTTTTTGTTTTGTTCATTAGATTTCTCTTATAGGTGAGATCACATGGTATCTGTCTTTCATGGCCTGGCTTATTTCACTCAGCATAATGCTCTCCAGATCCATCCATGCTGTTGCGAAGGGTAGTAGCTCTTTCTTTCTTTCTGCTGCGTAGTGCTCCATTGCATAAATGTACCATGGTTTTTTGATCCACTCATTCACTGTTGGGCTCTTAGGTTGCTTCCAGCACTTGACTATTGTAAATAACACTGTTGTGAACATTGGGGTGCATAGGTTCTCTTGAATTGGTGTTTCAGGATTCTTAGGGTATAATCCCAGCAGTGGGATTGTTGGGTCAAAGGCAGTTCCATTGTTAGTTTTCTGAGGAAATGCCAAACTGTTTTCCACAGCGGCTGCCCCAGTCTGCATTCCCATCAACAGTGCACTAGGACTCCCTTTCTCCACATCCTCGCCAGCACTTGTTGTTTGTTGATTTGTTTATGATGGCCATTCTGGCTGGTGTGAAGTGGCATCTCATTGTGGTTTTAAGTTGCATCTCTCTGATGGCTAGTGATGCTGAGCATCCTTTCCCATGTCTCTGTGCCCTGTGTATGTCCTCCTTGGAGAAGTGTCTGTTCAGGTCCTTTGCCTATTTTTTAAATTGGATTGTCTGTCTTCCTGGTGTTGATTTTTTAATTGCTCATTTATTTTTGATATATCGACAGTGTTATTTCTGCTTAATCTTTTATGATTCATTGATTTTAATATTTAACAGTATCTTTATATAATACTTTCTTTATTGGCTCAAGATTTAATCAATTTTTTATTCAGTTGGAAACTGCCTTTGAGTAATTCATGCCTTATTGAGTAAATTATATGTCCTTCTTCCATTCATCGACAGATTCGCCATATGTAATTTTATACAAAAAAAAAAATCTACAGAGGGTATATTTTTAAGCTGCCATGAGAAATGTAGCAAACTGTTATACAACAGGTACCTGAGTGATACTTTCACAAAAACTTTACTCACCTGAAAATGGCTTTCTGTTTGTCTTTACCCATGAAATGTTTTTTGTGGCAGAGAAATTTGAAACTATCTGACTTTGGTTCTTTCATGAGTAAACTATTAATTTTTTAAAAATATTTTATTTATTTATTTTTAGAGGGAGGGGAAGGAAGGAAGAGAGAGAGGGAGAGAAATATCGATGTGCCGAGAGAAACATTGGTTGCCTCTCACGCACCCCCAACTCAAGACCTGACCCACAACCCAGGTGTGTGCCCTGACTGGGAATCGAACTGGCCCCCTTTTGGTTCACAGGACAAAGCCCAACTCACTGAGCCACACCAGTTAGGGCAACTATTAATTTTCTTTACTGTCTATATGCTTGTAGAATTTTAAAATTTGTGTTTTAAATTAATTTTTACAGGAGTATGTCTACTGGTGAGATTTGTTTTGTTAATTTCCCTTCCCAAGTGTAATGAACTCCTTTTTAAAAATTTCAATGAACATTTTTATTTTCAGATGGCTCTAGAAGAAACCAGGGAAACCATTTAAAGTACAAGTAAATTATAGGAGAATGAGGGGACTTTACTCGGAATGTTTGATGAGCCTCTCTTTGATTAGCAAGTATGATAATTATATGTCTCCAGGTGGAATGTGCTTTATGTTCCATATGGAGCCTAAGCCATACCCAATTTTAGGGCAAGGGAAGCTCAGGGGATGTGGAAAAACATTCGATTTCAAATTGAATACGGTAATCTCTCTTCAAGAGCAAGGCTGTATGGTTTGATGTTTTAAGCCTGCTTCAAAACATACTACAGCTCAGCGATTGAATCAAAGCAACTGCATCAACATGTTGTATCTTCCTTATTAGTTTACTGTCATGGAGACCTCAAAATCAAAAATCTCAAATATTAAGACAGCAATTCAGAATCCTAGTACAGAAATCAGCCCAAGGATGTTTCCTTTCTCAGTGTGTATTTAAAATAATTATTCACTGCATCGATTCTTAAAAATCACATTCATTAAAGATATCTAGAATTTTTCCAGTTTGAGAGAATTAAACACATAGTATAGTCCCAAAGAAATACAGATTTTTATATATAGTCAACAGTTTCCATAAGACTGCAAGAGCAGCTCACTATTAACCTTAATTAAAATTATGAAGGCTGATGGAAAGTTCTAAATACATTCATATAGAATGGAAGTCCCTTTCATCAACCTATGTTAACTGAGAACCCTAACATACTCATGAATATGCAGCTGGTATTTTAAAAATTAAGAGATGCTGTCAATAGTGGTGTTAGTGAATGTTACTTCATTTATTGTTAATTATTTTGTTTTACTTAGTTCTCACGGGAAATAGACACGGGAACAAACAAGTTGAACCTGTTATATGGAGGGTGTAGGTTAATATCCAGCTGATTTTCAAGTTAAAGATAGCCACAGAAGACTCATTTCTAAGTATGTCTTGTTTCCTAAGAACATTAAATATATCCTAAGTATTTGCAGTGCTACCTTTTGTAATTCATCTCATATTGATAAGGACAGAATTGAGACCCTTTTTCTCCATTTCTTTTCTGTGTAGAGAGCAAAACAAAATTCTCCCTCAGTGTATTTAGCTTCACTTCTACTAATTTAATCTGATTAAAGCTACACTTGTTTGACCTGCACTTCTTCACTTCTATTGTTTTTTCTTAAATATTTTTCTAATATAATGATTAAGTTGAAAAGCACATGAAAAACTATGATCATCGTTTTATGTAAGAAAGCATTATAATAAATTTATCTTCACATGTACTTAAAATCCTACATTGCAATTATTGGGATCTAATATTGATTTTAATTTTGGCAATAATCTTACATTGTTTTACTCACGTTGTTTTGCTTTTTAAAATATCTTTGTCTCTGCACAGACCTCTCATAGTCCTAACCATTTTTCAAAGTCCAGACCATGTTTTATTGCCTCTATGATTTCCATACCCTATAATCCGAACTGTACTATAAAATTTAACACTAAAATAAAATGAGCGTTTAATTGTTCACTCTTTTTTTCTGTATACCAGACTTGCCACCTCATCTGCATTATAAACTTTCTGAAGCAGATCCTCAACATCTTAAAATTCTATTATAAGGGCTTAGATGATTTATGTTTGTAGGACAAAAATATTGAACTAACAGCTATCTTTTCTGAAATAGCATTCATTTATTACTTTTAACTTGAGAAAGATTGGGAAAATCACTTCACTTAGAATGTTAATTTGTAGGTCATGCTTAAAGCTCATGCAAACCCTCATGGTCCCGTTATCAGAATTGATTATATATTAATTCAAAATAACTTTCATGCATTCCTAAGAGTAGAAATAATTCAAGGCATAGTTCCTGTCTGCGTGAAATAATTCTAAAAACGAATATCAAAATTTGAACAGGAAGCTTCAACCTCTACGATTTATTTCTATCAACTGCTTTTTATCCTGATTATAAGTAATGTTTTTCTTTTTTTTAGTACGTTAGTATGACTAGTAAATTTTGACTGAATTCTGGACATTGTGAATGTGACATTATTAATTGTCTAGATTCTGTTTCCTTCCTTCCTCCCTTCCTTCCTTCCTTCCTTCCTTCCTTCCTTCCTTCCTTCCTTCCTTCCTTCCTCCCTTCCTTCCTTCCTTCCTTCCTTCCTTCCTTCCTTCCTTCCTTCCTTCCTTCCTCTCTTTCTCTTTCTTTCTTTTTTCCTCTCCCTTTCTTTAAGTAAAGTAAAACAAAACAATAATGTAAAACTAAATAAAAATGAACTTTATATTGGGGGACTTTCTCAATCTCTTATCAGTGAATTTAAAAGTGTTCGCCTCCATACTCTCTGCTTTTCCTCCTGGCATCATTGACGAACTGCCCTTGCACTTATGTGTGACCGAGCAGTTTTTTTCCTGCTATTTTACCTTCTATTCTGCATAAAGAGTTTCCTCTCCCCTGAATCATCTGAATCAGCATATATATCACCATCTACTGCCTGTTATGTAATTCATACATAGGATCTGCTGTGAAATGAAAATTCAAAGTCTCATATAAAGAGCAAGAAAAAAGCACATCATTAAAAATGCTGTAATTAAATGTCTTTACCTTGCTTTTGTGTTCATTCCCTCTTTCAACCTGTCATTTAAAAATTTTACTATTTAAGCCCTGGCTGGTGTGGCTTAGTGGAGTGAGTGCAGGCCTGCGAACCTAAGGGTCACCAGTTCGATTTCCAGTCAGGACACATGTCTGGGTTGTAGGCCAGGTCCCCTGGTAGGGGGTGCGCGAGAGGCAACCACACACGGATGTTTCTCTCCCTCTCTTTCTCCCTCCCTTCCCCTCTCTCTAAAAATAAATAAAAATAAAATCTTTTTAAAAAGTACAGCAGTACATGACTCTCAGTAACAGGTTCCAAGATCTTTCATTGAAAGCACTGACAGCACAACCTTTCTCGGGGGGGAAATGATAACAAACGACTGTGTAGAATAAGTGTAAAACTAGTTGTGTGTGGTTAGCTGTACATCACTTCCCCAAGGCTCCATAACAAACAACTTCAAAATTTCAGCATCATACAACCGTAAACATTTATTTCACATGCATCTACTCATTGTCTGGGAGTCAGCTGATCGAGGATTAGCTTAGCTGGGTAAGTCTGCTTCAAGGTGTGTGCCTGGCTGGTCTTGGCAGTCTTAAGTGTTGAACTTGTGTCTGTTCCATTTATTTCATTCTGAGAGCCAGACTGACAGAGCAAAAATTACCCAGCATCTCAAAGGAAAGTTTTCTCATAGTAAGAATAGAGGTGTAAGCTGGTAAACAGAAGCATGTGAGAATTCTTAAAATCTAGAGGAACCTAAGTGCTATCACACTGTCACACCTTCATACACACTCCACTGTCTACAGGAAGTCATATGCCACACCCCAAAGTGAAGTCACTAGACAGCACTTGATGACTTTGGTGGAGAAACTTCCAAATTGCACAGGGAAAAGTGTGAATACAGGGAGGAGTTAAATATAGGGTCCAACAATACCTCCTACTACAGTATAAATGGTAAGGTTAAAACAAAAAGTACAGTGGAAAGGGTGATAAAAAATGCATTGGGAAAAAATACAACCAAAATTAATATTTAACATGATTGTTTTTGATATGTATGTAGTAAGCTCTATACATATGTAAACAATTTTTCTCTCTAAAATGTAGATGTATTGATCAATGTACCTTTCATCTGTAGGCACTACTTCAGTTTATTCATCTTTTAAAATTTCCTTTCCACTACATGGCTAGTTTTAATAATGGGAGAAAATTTCAGTCGAAAGAGAATCAACTGCTGCTTGTAACATAAAAGAAAATTGCAAAAAGAATGGTATGCTTATCTCTTTTCACAAGGCTATTATGAGAAAATTATAGCTTCTGAAAAAAGAATTACAATAAACATATGTCCTTAATTTAAGCACATTGACAAAGTGTGAGGGCGTGTGAAGAATAATGAACATTGTATGTTGGTAAGTAAACAAAAATCAGAATAGTTATCTTTAAACCTGAACTAAAATGATTATTGAAGATGAGTGAAGACAGTTTGCGGGTCTCTGAAACTGAAATCTTTAGGACTTCATCAAAGGAAACTTTCATCACTCGCCCAACCAAACAGATCTATTAGTGTTTAATTTTTTGGACTGAAAGCATGCATGCTGCATTTTATGACAATGACAGCAAAGTCTATCATTCTCTACCTAAAAGCTATAATAAGAGCATACTGAAATCAACAAGTCTTTTCTTTAGAGTAACTCAACTGTAAATTGTCCTCGCCCACTCAGACAAACACCAAACCACCTCCCTGTTAATCTGCATATGATGAACAATTCACTGGCTTTTATCTTCAGAGGGAACACGTCAGTAGCAATGACGCTTCCTACGTCACAGTCTTCAAGCCATACTCTTCCTCTATTGCTCAAAATCTTAGTGACATGTTAAGCAATGACACATAGACTTCTCTTATTCGCCCATTAATATGGTATATGGGTTTTAACATTAAAGGCATTCCATGATCAAATTAGAAAATACATACTAAAAAGCTAAAGAGCATGTCAGCAAAGACGGTGAAAAAGGCAACAACAAATTAATGGGAAGGCATTCTTGTATGACTGGGAGATCTCAATAACTCCAGTTCTAAAGTACTTTCTACATCCCCCCACACACAAGGTATTTGCAGAATTTGTGAATGTTTTGAAATAATCTTAGTACCATTATTGTAAGAATTGGAATTTTTCAGTATTTTTAGTACACATTCAGATGTCAGGCAGCATTGAACAGGTAACAGAAAGTAGAACAAGAATATTTGCTTGATTTTATACGCAAAAGGGTTATTTTCTCCAGTGGGAAAGCTGAAATAAAACCTTACACTCTATTATCACTAAGGGCAAAAACTCTCAATAACACTCGAAGTATCGTGACTTATACTTAAGTCTTTTATCCACCTTGAGTTTATTTTTGTGTGTGGCATGAGTTGGTGGTTGGATTTCACTTTTTTGCATGTAGCTGTCCAGATCTCCCAAGATCATTTGTTGAAGAGGCTATTTTTTACTCCATTTTATGCTTCTGCCCCCTTTGTCGAATATTAATTGACCATAGAGGCAGGGGTTTATTTCTGGACTCTCTATTCTGTCCCATTTATCTATGTGTCTGTTCTTATGCCAGTACCAGACTGTTTTGATTACAGTAGCCTTATAATATAGTTTGATGTTGGGTATTGTGATTCCTCCGACTTTGTTCTTCTTTCTCAAAATTGCTGTGGCTATTCAGTCCATATAAATTTTTGAATTATTTGTTCTATGCCTGTGAAATATGTCATTGGTATTTTAATAGGCATTGCGTTGAATCTATAAAAGTCCTAGAGGAGAGCACAGGCATGAAAATCTCAGATATTCCATGCAGCAATATTTTCACTGATATGTCCCCAAGAGCAAGGGACATAAAGGAAAGAATAAATAACTGGGACTTCATCAAATTAAAAATCTTGTGCATGGCTAAAGAAAATATCAGCAAAGTGGAAAGGGAACCAAGTGTATAGGAAAATGTATTTGCCAATGATACCTTGGACAATGGCTTCATCTCCAAAATATATAAAGAACTCCCACAACTGCACTCCAGGAAGACAAACAACCCAATTAAAAAATGGGCAAAGGACCTGAACAGACACTTCTCCAAGGAGGACATACACAGGGCCCAGAGACATGGGAAAGGATGCTCAGCATCACTAGCCATCAGAGAGATGCAACTTAAAACCACAATGAGATGCCACTTCACACCAGCCAGAATGGCCATCATAAACAAATCA
>PVJD01009959.1:0-57781 GCA_004026545.1 Mormoops blainvillei
ACAGGACACTTCTGGCTTCAGCTTAGAGGAGAGAAAGTGAACCCTTATTTGTTTAAGCCACAGCTATTCCAAGTTTCTGCTACTGGTAGCTAAATGTAATTTCAAACTGACACAATTATCTAATTAGCATAAGTGATGTCATCCTTGGAAAACCTTCTCTGAATTAGATATCCCTAAAATCGAGTTACCGGGAAAAGCAAAACAATGTCTCCTCCGTGATTTGAGCCCTGCAGTTACAATATCTTCCCCTTGGCTGTCACTCAGTCAAGTTGTAAATACTTAGTTTTCTTAATCTGTCCTTATATATCAACTCTCCCAGCCCTTTAATCATTTTTGAGAGATATAACACAAAAAAAATGCCTCTGAGCTAGGTGGTTTAAAAAGCAACAGGGGAAGCAGACAGCTTTGAAAGCCAGGCTCGGAGCCATTTTTACGCATGTAGGTGTCACCCTGGGTGGAATGTGACAATCAAGACAAATGTATTTATGTAGAAGTCTAATCTGCTTGTGTGGGGATCTGAGGGCCCTGGGCACGTCTGCGGTGGCTTCCAGATGCCTCTATCCCATTTCCCTCCGGCTCAGTGAGATTTGCTTAACCTCCTCCGAAGGGAGAGCAATAGACTGAGAAAAACACAAGCCGCCTGTGTTGAATGCATAGCAGACATCTCATTTGACAGGAATCCATAATCACCCCCTAACAACCTGGAGAGAGCACAGAAACCATGACATCGAGAGTAAGTGACTGACAGCTATAACCATTTTGCACACAAAAAATTATTCCTTCGAGGATTTGTGTGTGTCGAAGTGCTCGGTGGACGGTTTTTGTGTGTTATAATAACCTTGAGGGGACGGCTTTAGCTGCTAGCCTACCGGTTTTTACCCAGACCCTCTAATCTATTAAATAAATTATGGTATATCCACACTATGGAAAAGTATGCAGTCATTAGAAATTATACAGTAGAAAATACTCAATACTACAGAAAAATGTTGCGTGTAGAATATTTTTTAGCCATCATGTGCAGCTGAGTAAAATAAGTTGTCATAAAACTGGATGTACCATATAATATTTAAAAAGAATAATTATATATTTATATGAACTGGAAAAAGGTCGAATATACACCAAAATGTTCACTGTGTGACCGGGTCATGCTTTGTGCTTCTTCATATTTTCCACATTTTCTCCAAAGAACATGCTTACTTTGTAATTAAACACCAAAACTGGGAACCCTACCACAAATGAGAGAGCTTTTCAAATGGACACAGGGAGAATTTCACTATGGAAAACTGGGAGATGTGGGTATTACAGTCACTTGAACCAAACTGGGAGGCGGTGGGTGCTTGGTCCGAAGGCTGGTCTGGGCCGTGGCTCTGGGTTGGCTCAACATGCGGTCGGGGTCCACCTCGGAGGGTCTCACGGCCAGACTGACCGCCACCTGGCAGCTGGGCCAATGCTGCTGCTTCTTCCTACATCTGAATCTTACTTACTCTTCATATTCTACTTCTTAAGAAAGCACATTATTTAATGAAGACATTCCATATTTTTGAGTGAAAGGGGTGACAGAATGACTACTGTCTGGACAAGTGAAGTAGCAGGCACCAGTAGGTGCCCACAGGTGACCTGACAGAGCCAAGAGCAGAGATCAGCGCAGACGCTTGTCCGCTGTAGGCGTCGCCGGTTCCCTGTGAGGAGTCACGGCGCCCTCGGTAGGCCAACAGGTGCACACAGAAGCCTGTGAAACTGAAGAGGGTGTTAAACCTGTTAAGCTTAATTTTACCACACAATTACAGTCTTTAAAGAGCTTGATCTGACAAGGCTTCATTTAAGAGAATTTTATTGAGAGCGTGAAACCTGTTTAACTTAATTTTGCCACACAATCATAATCTTTAAAGAGATCTATCTGACAAGAATTCATTTCAGAGAATTTTGCCAAAGATGCCTAAAATTGTCTCCATTTAGTCTTTAAATAATTCTGTTCTACACTGAAATGTTAGGAAGGCAAAAAAAAAAAAATAAAATAAAATCTGCATTTTCAGCAAGTTAAATGCACGTAGGAGAGAAACATCACAAACAGTCTCTAAGGGATTGATTTGCAGATCTGTGCTATATTTGGTCACATAACATACACACGGCTCTCTGTCTCCCTGGCCCATTCCCCCAGTCGCCCAGGACTGCTTCCTGCTGCTGAACCCCGCTGAGAGGTAAGCACGCCCCGCCGCACCCCGAGCCCAGGACACACCGCCTGGAGGCTGGTCCCCCAAGATCCAGAACAGAGTGGGGCCCTGGCAAGGACTAACAGAAGCCACCCTAACGGGTGGGAGCTGGTATTGCCCAGCCATTTCACATGAGGAGCTGGTGGTGATTAACCTTCTACACGATGCACAATTAGTGACCTTGTACTGAGCAGAAGTACGAAGCTTTGAATATGGGTATAGCGGTGAGAATGGACGTAGCGCGACGAAAGGGTGGACCCCAGCCGTCCTGGGTCTGTTTGCCCTCAGCTCTGCTCCCCTGCTCTCCCCTGCTCTGACCTGCATGTATTGGGGGCAGGAGGAGCTGAGCCCTGCAGCCTGTTTCCTAGGCTCCCAGCTGGGTACAGACCATGGGTGGCCCTGGTGGGACACTGAAGGGCAAAGGAGAAGCCGGGGCACGTCTCCCCGTGCCCCTCTGCCCTGGGTGATGTCTCCAGCAAGTGATGCATCTCCCTCCTGGCTCTACCCAGCTCCCACCATGCCCCACTCCCTTTGGGTGCCTCTCTATTGGATGCTTCCTTCCTTTGGCATTCCAGCTGAGGGGGGATGGTGGCTTCCTGCTGTTGATAAGCTATGGGTTATCTGAATGTCCCCTGTGTGATGCTCAGATCCCCAGGAACCCGAGTAACCAGTTCCCTACATTAAATTCCCTCTGTGGTAAATGCTAGAAGGGGTTTCTGTTTTTCATGTTAGATCCTGACCTCTGCCAGACCTAATAATGATGTCTGACCATATTCGGTGCTACTGGAAATTGAGTCAATTTTTTGGCACGGGGATTAATTAGTTCTAGGAGTTGTACAGGGAGTGAAACTGAGATGTGTCAAGGTGACCTGTAAAGATCACTTAGCCATTACCTGTCAGAGCCTAAACTGATGAAGGTTATAAAAAGGTCAGGCCACCTTATCTAGATTTGTAATAATACCAACTCATTCTTATGAGATGTGACAATGACATGGCCATTTATCACTTTGGCTTTTTACAACTGCTCCATCTTCAACACTTTCAAACCTTTCTAATTTGTCTGTGTCAAAAATAATGGGGGTAGCACCATCCTGACGGGTTCTTTAATCAGGTTTTCAAAAACCGTTTTTCTAAAGTGATCTTGGCTAAACCTTTGTAAATAGGAAGTAATAAAATGGCCTAGTTACCTTGATTACAATACCGTTTTTGTCGGGAAATGGCTGAGGCCCCCCGAGTCTACCCCTCGATGGTTTTCGTGCATGTGCACTTCATCGCACTCTATCACGGGAGCGGCTATTTTTCATACTTAATAAATAATTGCTCCTCTTTTGCAAGTTGCCTCCTTCAGTAACCACAATCAAGGGATTTTTATTTGCTTGCTTTACCTACTGTTTTTCTGCCATTTAGACACTTTCAATGCCCCCGACTGGTCACATGAGGTTGGGCGGTCTACAATTCTGTGCAGAGGCAGAACTGGGGACAAGTTGCGGGGCTGGTTTTCAGAGTGTTCTTTGGAATCAGCGTGAATGCATGAAATATCAGCAACTGCTCTTCGGATCTGCTGGGGACTTAAAAAATATTCATGATTTCCCCCTGCCTGCTGGGAAACTGGGGTTTCTGGGTTCCTACACACTCAGAGATGACGGTCAGAGAGACTAATCGGGACCATCATTAACACGTGTATGGCTCTGCACTTTGTGCTTTTAAATCAGCTTGCTCGCTGGGACGGGCACCAAACACCAGGCATATGATTTACGGAGTCCTGGCACCGAGAGGGGCTTGGTAGGCAGTATAAACCAGTAATTCTCTCCATGGCTATATGTTAAAAGCGTCACTAGGAAAACAAGCAAAATACCTGGTGCCAAACTTCGCCTGTAGAAATTCTGACTTAATTGGTTATGGGCGGGGCTCGGGCATGGGCATTTTTTAAATTGACAGCTTTATTGAGTAAAATTCGCCATTTAATATGTGCAGTTCAATGGTTTTTGGTATAGTCACAGAGTTACGCAATCATACCACGGTTAATTTGGAACATTTTCACCCTCTCAAAAAGAAAGTCTGTACCCACTAGACTTTGCACTTACTCCAAGCCCCAAACCCCAGTCCTTGGACACCACAGATCTGCTTTCTGTCCCTACAGATTCCCCTATTTCAGACATTCATATTTAATTCCTAGTTGTATAAATGGGGTCATATGATATCTGGTGGTTTGTGACTGGCTTCTTTTACTTAACACAGTTTCAAAGTTCATCCATGTTCAAGCATGTAGCAGTACTTCCTTTCTTTTATTACCAAATAATATTCCACTGCATGGATATACCACATTTTACTTATGTAATATTTGCCGGCTGATGGAAATTTGCGTTGTTTCCAATTTGTGGCTATTATGAATAATGCTGCTATGAACGTTCACATGTGCATTTTTGTGTGGATGCATGTTTTCATTTCTCTTGGGTATATATACCTGGGAGTGGAACTGCTGGGTCACAGCTCTGTCTTTAGCCCTTGGAGAAATGTCAGATTGTTTTCCAAAATGGTTGTACCCCTGACACGTTCACCAGCAGTGCTGAGAGTTCAGTGCATCCGCATCCTTGCCAACACTTGTGATTGCTCGGTCTCTCTCTTTTATTATTATTTTGGGCACCCTAGTGGCTGCGAACCGATACCTCACTGTGGTTCCCATTAGTGTTTTCTTGCTGGCTAATGACATTGAGCATCTTTTCATGGGCTTATTGACCATTTGTACATCATCTTTAGAGAAATGTCAATTCTGACCCTTTGTTAACTTTTTAACTGGGTCATTGGTCTTTTCGTTACTGAGTCATTGCTTCTGTGCAGACATTTACTAGGAATGCACCACTGCCTGGGCCGTGTCCTAGTTCCTGTAGTAGGTTTAGTGGTTAACCACTAAAATTACCTACCATTCACTAATACGCCACAACTTAGAGTCTGAAAAATGTGGTTAAGGCTGCATGGCTTTGTGAATGTGTCCCGGGGCTGGGTCTCCCAAAGACAGCAAACATCCGGCAGGCGTTTCACAGGGAGACGAAGCACACAGAGGGGTGCGCTCACTCGCACGCTGCAGCAAAGGTGCGGATGGAGCTGGGCCTTCTCCTAGTTTGCTGAGCAGGCCACGAGCCGCGCTGCCTCTCATGAGCTATGGTAGTGTTAGTGTTTCCCTTTGCCCAGGGATTCAAAGAGCACCTGCACCCCCACTCCTCTACCCGAGACATAAAAACTGCTTTGAATCTTGGAACTGGGCTTTCCTAAAGGCTCAACTGTCACAAAGTGCTAGCGGAGGAAAGGCATACGTCGATCTGCCTAGTCTCACAGCAGAGCCCCTTAAAAATAACAGGCTCTTTCCTATTTTTTAAGGCCAGAACGCTTGATTGATGGGCGACTGCCTAGCAATAAAGTACATCAGAGCCTCCTGTGGGAAAAGAATCATTGTTCTAGCTCCTTGATACGTTTACAGTCTACCAGTGATTCAAGAGTTTGTGTGGGGCGCAGAGAGGAAGACACAGAACTCTTAGGTTCAACATGAGAGAACTCTACAAGGAAAGGAAAGGACAGGGCGGGGTGGTAAGTAAACATGAGAAATGATGGTGGAGAATGGAGACTGAGTGGGTGTCACCTCCGGCGAGAATGAGCATGCGCTTCAGCTGGGTCCCGAGTCATCCCTGAGCAGTTGGTCAGACGGACCCACGGGCTGGGTGTAACGACGACCCTTTGCCCATGTAGTTCGCTGCCAGCCCGGTCTTCATTTTAGATTAATTTTTAAATGGAAGGCTGATGGGGACAGTTATGCTTTAAGTCTGTCTAAGTCACAGGAAGCGTCACATACACTTGGCTCAGCAACATGCCTGGAGAGCTTTTAAGAGAAAGGAACCATGAGAGATGTAAGAGCACTCTTTCCTAAAAGGGAAAAATCACAATGCCCCGTTCTTCAAGCTAGTCCATTGTTTCAGTCATGTTTCCAGGTCATGCTCCAGCAGCTGGGATGCTAGTACTGGAGCAACAGATGATTAAACACATAGAACAGAGAAAACGGAATTGCTTAGTGCAGTCCCACCTTAGAAAAGCTGGAGCCCCCTGCTGTTTCGAAGGCTTCCTGGAGAATGAAAGTAGATACTTAAGCCCAACTCTCCCATCCTCGCCCATAATCCGAACACGTAATAGGAAAGAGAACAGGTAGGCTAAGGAACATATTTGTAATCAAACATGATCATCTTCAAACATTTAAATCATTTTGATGTGACAGCACGAAGGCTGACTAACCACCAAGTGTCCATATTAACATTGGAGAGAGGAGATCTTATCTTTCTAATATTATTACCAGAGTATTGCATTATCCAATGCAAATACTTTTGATTCATTTACCACCGTTCTTCCTTCTCACCATACAGCTTTCCTTCCAATTACGCCTACAGCTGTGACCAGCTGAAAGTCATCAAAGAGATGAGAAAAGAAAGAGAGTGAGGGAGGAGGGAGGGATAGAGGGAGGTAGAGGAAAGCTTCTTGTAACAGACGAATGTCAGCTAGGAAATGTTTCAAAGTTCATCAATGGATGCCAGAGTTATTGGCTGAAAGGTTGTTAGAGAAGAGGAAAATCACATGGTCTTATGTTACCACTCCACGTACTACTAATTAATCACAAAGGGAAATAAGGGCGCCGGTCAGCTGGGAAAGTGGGCAGTGGCACTGCCGGCGGCGGCACAGGCGGGCTTCCTGTGAACGGTCGCCTATGTGGTGTTGCTGACAGGGGTGTGCCATCTGGGTCACACCTCAAGGGGACTGTCAGATAAGTTCACACCTCTGCTTGGCGACTGCCCGTAACTCTCCGCTGAAGCAGCAGCATTCCGTGTCATGAAATGGGGGGGCCGAGGAGGTGGCTGTAGATTAGCAGAACTAATCAGAATTGGTGGAACTCGGAACTGCCTCGGCCATGTGACAGGAAATTCTTTACGTCCTCTCCGTAATAGTTTTAAGTTAGGATTTTCCTTCCCCTGGGGCATAACTTTTATTCTTTTGCCTGTATTCCTAACAATACATCCTATTCATTAAACATTTAGCTTTTTTATTTCTGACCAATTTCCAATCGGTAATATAAAATTACAGCTCGTATTTTAGGTAAACAGTTAAGTATTTGCACTTCGCTGTGGAGACTGAAAAGCACCCTCCTCCAAATTCAAATGTCGAGGCCCTAACCCACAAAGCGATGATATTTAGAGGTGGGATCTTTGGGGGATAGTAAGGTCATGAAGGGGAGCCTACGTGGTGGGGATCTGTGCCCTCTTCTTACAGAAGAGCCACGAGAGAGACCCTTCTCTCTCTGACCTGAGGGCACAGCAAGAAAACAGGCCCCACGAGCAAGGAAGGGAGCCCGTATCAGGAGCTGAACAGGCCTGTACCTCGATCTTGGCCTTCCCAGCCTTGGGACTGTTTCAGTGCTTTCTGTCGGGGCGGCCGCCCGGCCCGCGGCAGCCCGCGCAGACTGGGACACGCCCCAGCGCTAAGGGCCCTTCCTCCCTTTCCCTTATTTAACTCCGCCACTTGTATAGCAAGTAGTAGCAGAGTACAGAATACGCGCATTCAACAAGCATTTACTGAACGACTGTGTGGCACACTCCACAGCCGGCATTCAACACCGAAACTCTACAGCAATGATGCTTGCTACATGCTCTGATCATTAAGCCTACACCTTTGCTATCAATGTCGAATCCTGATTTGATAGGGCCTTGCTTTCAAAAGCCTTTACAGGCACCTTCTGCTTTCATGACAAGGTTTCTCTAGAAAATAACAATCATCCAAGACTTGACCTATTTCTCTTAAAAAGACAGCTTTAAAATCAAAGGTTGTGAGTTTGAGACATCAAATAATTAATGAATGTTTGCAGAAAAATACGCCATAAGTATAAACATACTAAAACTAGAACCCTGAGGAGCAGCTAAAAAATAGTAAAATTATATTCAGCATTCCACAAAATAGAAAGAATGCATTAAGTATATTGATTATACAAAGGGCTCCAACCTCAAGGATACACACAACATAAAAACACTTTATTAGCCATTAAGGATGACCTAATATGCTCGTTAAAACACACACATACACTCTCTCTCAGAAAACAGCCTATCAGTTGTAGAATCAAAAGTCGTCATTCACAGATAAAGCGTGGAGGTGTGAAGGAGTGAGGGGACCTGCTAAAGTCACACAGAGAATTAGGGGCAGGGTGGGGCGGGAACCCAAGATTCAGTCTTGGATTCTTCTCCACACTCTATACAGCCGCACCCCCCCTTTTTGGTGCGGGCAGGTGAGTACCTGGATGTATCAGTGGGCAAAGACAGGGAAAAATTCCAGGAAAATCGATACGAGGTGACAATAAGTGAAGAGTTCATGGTGAAGCCCCACATTTTCAGGCTGATGGCACCTGCCCGGGGCTCCGATATTGACCCGACTCGGAATAAGGTTGCACTGAAATGCTCTGTTAGCTTGGAACGGGAAGGCACCTTCCTTAGCCAAGCCGCCCATGCCTGGCTACTAAGTTTTCTTCTTAGGATGTTGTTAAGCAAAGGTGGACACAAAAAATAAGGCACGAGGTCTTCCCTCTAGGTGCTGGGGCTTCCAGTTCTCCTGCCAGGAGCCACTATAAATTACGTATTTATTCAAATAGCAACAGTTTTCATAAAGAACATTTCTTAAGATTCAACAGGTTATCAACAACTGAAATAAAATAACCAATAACTGTTTATCATAAACTGAACATATACTTTGGTTTCTCAACTACCAAGAATGATTACATTTAAATGTCAAAATTTACCTACCGTTGACCTCTCTTGTCTGAGGAACCCAGCTTACCGACTACTCGGTTATTCCTCAAGCTGCCATGTGATTTCCGTTTGAGGAATCTAAGTCTAGTCAGAGCACAGACACTAAACAACTGATCTCAAGCAAAGGCAGCAGTCCCTAACTTAGCAACTAAGTGTCATGTATTCAAGAAAGCACTCTTGGAACAGAGTAGGGGAGGAACTGAGCAATGGGAAGGGGGGCGGGGGGGTCTCAGGAAAAAGGCAAAGAGATCAGAACCCCTGGGACAACGTAAGCTATTACATACAAGGGTAAATGCTTTGCATAAAACTGGCAGAAAAGTGAAGATGGTTTACGATTGAAACTTTTTTCGGGGATGAAACAATGTTAGAATGACAGTGTATTTGTAGAGAGTTGCTGAACTGGCAGTGACCAGTCACAGGAGGAAGCGGGGTGGGGGAGAGGACCTGGGGAGGAGATGCCAGACGAGTGATGTCTGAGCTGACCCGTGAACGCTCACCTGCGCGGGCGAGCAGTGGGTTGAGCGGAGGGCATTCCAGGGAGAGGAACGGGTGTGGCAAAGACGCGGCAGTCGGGAGGAAAGGGCTGGTGGACATGGCCAAGGTTAACGGGAATAGAAAGGCAGAGGAGGAGAGGCGAGTGTTCCTTCCTGATCTGGCTGCAACAGAGAGCTGCCATCAGTGGGGACAGACCGGGCGGGGAGGGCAGCAAGCACAGGTCTCTCCCCACCCCTACTGTGATTCTGGACCCCCGCTGCTCACCCTTGCCCTAGGAACACCTCCTCCTGCCCCCGCCCAGGCTAGATAGCAGGTGTCCCTCCCTCCCTCCACCAATGGCACCGAAAACATCGGTGTCAACCACACTCTCCGAAGGGCTCGGGGGCGCTAAATTAGAGAGTTTAGCTTTCCCTTTTATTAAGATTCCAAATGAGGGAAAGAGGAATGGTATTGAATGTACACCTAAGTGAAAATATTAAATAATTGCATGATCTGAAATTAAACAGAAATAAAAGGTAGAAAACACTCTATAGCGACATTTAAATGATAATGCCAGATAATTATAATCCTCAAATAACTAAATAGACTAGCATTTATGCAATGTATAGGAGAGATTTTTTAAGGGCTTTTTTTTTTTTTTTTTGCCAATCATGCTAAAAAGAGTCATATCATTTCGATATAATAACAAAGTGCCTAATTCAATCTTCTTGAACATTAATTGATATGTTTGTAGCTGAGTCTCCAGTTAATTACCTGTCTTTTCTGTTTAATCTTGAGGTTTAAGTCTGCTTCTCACCCGGCCTGGCCCGGCAGTGTCCTACCTCTTCCTATGACCTTCGTCTTGTTTAATTGAGGAGAAAAGACCATTTCAGCAAAGCATTTTCTATTCTTGCTCTTAATATATTCATGTTTTCTGATTCATCTTTCCTTTTATAATTATATTTTAAAGTGATATTAAATGCGCAGAGACAGTGAAATAAATGTTTCCATTCTAGTAAACATTTTGTTCAAGCTGGCTGAAGTCGTTTTGTTCCTGTACCAGGTCTTTTACTTGTTTCTTCAAATGTATCTAAAGATTCTTCAACAGCTATAGTTATTCAGAACCCTTTAACAGCTGTTGCTTGGCTTGTTTTGAGAACCTTTTACATTTCCAAGCGGAATTTTTCTGAAAACGTACGCTCTTCTTCATTCATACCATGTTTCCATCTAAATTCATCCCTAGGCCCACTAGGTTTCTGCTTAAGAGGTGTCCGGACCTGCCAAAGGCAAACAAAATGGAACCCTGGGGACCAGAGCTCAGACCTGTGAGCTTCTAGAAAGGACATGTTACTAAGACACACAACTTTTAGGGGGCATTTGGTTCACCAATTTGGGCCACTGAAGGCATTTTCTTCCAAATGAAGGCATCTGGTTCACTCTTTGTTTTTTAATCTTTTCATGCGAAGAGCAAGTGATCCTTCCTATTTGTATTCAGTTTCGTTCGTGCAACATTTATTGAGGATCTCTGATGTCCGCCAGGTTTCCAGAGAAGGAAGGAAAAGTGCAAACCTGCTTTTGCCTTCATTCTGACTCGTCCTTTAGTTTCTCTTCTAAATTCTGGTCTGCATCACACGCTATCTGAAACCCACATAATTTGTTTTCTATTATTTCTATATTTTCATTCCCTTTGTGTTACCTTTCTCTTTTCAATAATGATTATGTTCTTTTCTTTGATTAGGCTAACATAAAACTCAAAGGAAACATCAGACAATCAGTTTTAAAGCACCTATATTCCTGGTTTCAGTACATTACCACATCCCCCACCCCACCCCGCAATAGCGGGGTGCTCTGTTACCATCTTGTTATTGAAAAGGAGAAAACCCACAACAGTGTAACACACGAACTATAATACAATGTGTGCTAACGATAACACACTGAATCTAGAGTAAAAGCGCCTATGTGATAAATGTCTGTGACATTAGTAGAAAATGATTAGAGTATCAGTCAAGAGTATGATGATCAAAAAATAAAGTAATGACTCAAATGTCCAAAGACAGAAATTCCTGATCCATTTTTGGGCTGTCTGATCACAGCATGGCAGCTCTGGGAGCCAGGCCACCTGGGTTCAACGAGCTACGTCATTTCGTTTCATGGCTCTGTGCCTTTGGGGAGATCACTCATCTCTGTACCTCAGTCTCCTCATCTCTTGAACGTGAATGTGCACCTGAAAACTCATAATGTTGCCAAGCAGCGCCAGGCACGAGGTTGACTGTCATGACTCTGACTGTCATAACTGTTGAACTAGCTTACACAATCTTTCCAGAAACCGAATTCTTTATTTTCCTCTTTCTGCATGTTAGACTTCAATACTAATTTGTAGGTTTTATATACCAGGGGGACAAAAGTAGGTTTACAGTAATTAATAAATACAATAAATAAATAATGCAGTAATAATAAATAATAACACAAGAATAAACTCCGTTTCATGTGTTCACAGCTGTATGTTTTTCACTTTTATCACCTGAAAACTCAGGTCCTGGCTCTGCCAATTATACCTATCCGCTTAAGGGTTTTCAAACCTGGCTCTAGAGAAATGATTCTTACTATTTTTTATTCTGGGACCCTGCGTGAAATGGGGCTAAAAGATTTTTTTAGGACAGCGCTTCTGAAACGCATGGCCCCAACTCCTAGAGAACCCCCGTCCACTCCCTCTACCTTCTCCCAGCACCTTTCCACTTCTGTTAATTACATCTCCAGAAAGTAGAACTGCTTTTATCAGTGGATATTCATTGATCTCAAAAGGAGAAATACATACATGCATACGACAGGTGCAAAGACAATGGGCTAGAAAGCCTGCTTTCAGCTTCCTGGGAACAAAAGGGTATTTGCTATTTTTCTTTTTCCTATCAAAGACCTGGCCTGATCTATTTTTTCCCCCTCTCTATTCAAAGTTAAGGCTGGAAATAATACATTTTATTTTTTAGTTAAAAAATAAGAGCAGGAAAAGGCCTCATTTGGTAATGAAGGGAACATAACCTTTACTCAATGCAAAGGGCACTGGATTCTATATTCATCCGTCTGCCAAATAGTCCTCTAAGCTTTAAAAACTAATTATAGGAGGAGAGTGTGACTTTTCAGTCTTTTGGCTCAGCCATGCTCTGTGGTGCTCTAATGTGCGAAATCAAGGCTCTCTGTCACCGCTACCACATTGGAATATCAATGAAGTCTGTTCTCTACCACTTACCTTTGCTTTCAACTTCTAATCAGGATAGAGAATGTAACAGATTAAGAGGAAAGAATCAATCACACACAAAACAAAACAGGCCTATAAAATTATTTTTCTTCTGTTAAAGCAAATGTAATTTGTTTGCAAACCATGTCTACATGCAAAAAAACCGCTGGACAATCTCTCAGGCATACTGTCTAGCAAAATAAACCAGAGAGTATGGTTAAATTTATAAAAAATTTGAGGACAGTCAAAACTAAACTATGGTGATAAAAGAATAGTGGTTACCTTGAGGGCAGACATTTAGGGGTGCTGGAGAAGTTCTATGTGTTGATCTGGGAGGTGGTTACATGGATGTAATCACAGCTAATAATTCATTGAGCTATACAATGAGATTATACTTCATGTATATTATAATTCATCAAAACATTAAAAAAATATGTATTATTTGTTTTTCCTTAACTTTTTCTTTTTTATCTCTACCAGAGGACATGTTTATTGATTTTAGAGAGAGGAAAGGAGAGAGAAACATCGATGTGAGAGAGAAACATCCATTGGTTGCCTCCCATACACGCCCTGACCGGGGATCGAACCGGCAACCTTTTTGGTGTAGGAGACTATGCTCTGACCAACTGAACCACCCCACCAGGGCTGTTTTTTCTTTAAATTTAAGATGCAAAGTGATACAATTAAGTGGGCAAGACAAGAGTAAAGAAAGCTAGGAACTTAATTGTACCTCTTCTAAACTGCACAAGGTGGCATATGAAGGTTCATCTCTTCAGATTAGCATGCTCTTTTCTGGGATAGGGCAAAAACTCTTCCCTTCAAGTCTAAGTAACTGAAGAGAACTAATAAAACTGATTGAAAATCTCTTTGCAAGTAAGAATACAATTAAGGTGTAACATCAAAATAAGCCAAAGAATGACAGAAGAAAGATGTTGATTTAAAGTAACCTAAAAAGTTGAGGAAAAAACCAATTTATCCTCCAGAAGCTGCTTGTAACACAACTATTAAGGTTATAAATATAATTAAGCGAGTATTCCTAAAAGGAGTGGAAATGTGCTTATCCAGATGTCTTGCAGCTCTGAAGCAGGAAAGCGTGGTGGTAATGTTGAGAAAGAATCCAGCCTTGTGGTCTGACCTCTGTCCTAAGGTCCATTTAATTATTCTTACTTGAGGCTCTAACCCACCGATGTCTCAATCATTCTTTACCTCCTCAACAGAAAAAAAAAAAAAAAAAGAGCGAGAGACTATTCTGTTATTATTGCTATGACGATGTGATCTAAATTAAGGGAGTGCATAGAGAACAGGGACAGAAAATAAAAATTTATGAGTTTATAATTTATTTTAGATATTGGGGAAAATATATTGAGCACAATAAAGGTTTTTTTTTTTTTTTTGAAGATTTTATTTATTTATTTTTAGAGAGGGGAAGGGAGGGAGAAAGAGAAGGAGAGAAACATCAATGTGTGGTTGCTTCTTGTGTGCCCCCTACTGGGGGTCTGGCCTGCAAATCTCGCGTGTGCCCTGACTGGGAACTGAACCAGTGACCTCTGGTTTGCAGGCTGGCACTCAATCCACTGAGCCACACCAGCCAGGGCTATAATAAAGGTTTTAAAGAAAAACATCTCTGTGACTTTGGTATAAACCAGGATTTCTAAATAGGATATGAAATGTCCTATCTATTAAAAAATAATAAATTTCACTTACTAAAAATTTAGAAGCCTGTTTATTAAAAGACATCATTAAAAAGTAAAAAAATAACTTGTAAAGGGGAAAAGATGACATTCATCTATCTATCTATCTGTCTATCTATCTATCATAAAAATAAGTTTGTCAAACTAAAGAATTCCTGCAGCTCTGGCCAGGTGGCTCAGCTGGTCGGAACGCCGTCCCACACATCAACAAGGCTGTGGGTATGACTCCCAGACAGGGAGAGTATGGGAGGCCACCGATCAATATTTCCCTCTCATATCGATGTTTCTCTCTCCCTCCATTCCCTTCTTTCTAAAATCAATAAGCATATCATTGGTGAGGATTAAAAAAAAAAAAAAGAATGCCTACAAATCAGTAGAGAAAAGACACACAGCCTAATTAAAAATGACTAATAGATTTGAACAAATGTGTTACAAGATATTCAAATGGTCAGTAAATAACTAAAGATACATTAAAAGGTGCTCAACTTCCTTAATCATGAGACAAACACATACTGAACCAACATGAGATGCCTCTACAAACCACTGTGAGACTAAAATTAGAGAGCTGGAGAGTATCAAGTGTAGGTGAGGTTGGAGCGACTGGATCTCTCGCACGCTGCTGTGAGAGCGCACTCCTACCGCCACCCCGGAAAGCTGCCTGGCGCTGCGTCCTAAACCGTAACCTAGGCTAGCCTGTGAGCCAGCGATTCTGCTCCTGCGTGCAACCAACAGAAATATTTATATGTGGTTACCAAAGGGCATACAGAATAATCATTTCAGCACTATGCAAAAACAGTTCCAGACCAGAAACTACCCGGGTGGGTGCCCATCAGCAGTAGAATGAATGAATATGTACATACACATACTTATACAAACAAATAAGAAAACATAAAAAATGTGGTGCATTCACACAATGGAATGCAACACAGACTATAGAATAATAAGAACTTACACACGATGATATTGATGAGCCTTGCACATGACGTGGAACAAACGGAGCCAGTCATAAAAGAATACATACCTGCATGATTCCTATTATATAGAATCCAGAAACACACTGAAGTAATCTATGTGTTTAGAAGTCAGGTATTGGAGAGGCAAGTAGTGACCAGAAGGAAACGTAAAAACGTTCCTTGCTGCTATTACTCTGTTTCTTGACCTAGATGCTGGTTACGTGATAAAAAGTATGAAAATTTACCAAGTTGTGCCTTTGATATGTCCACATATGTAATATGTATTCAATAAAAAGTAAACTATAGGTAATGTGAGCGAAGAGATGGAAACTGTAAGGAAGAATCAAAAGGAAACGCCGGCCGTCAAACGCGCCCTAAGAGGGATGAGGAAAGAGAGCCTTTGCTTGGCCTCTCACTAGACCGGGCATGACCAAGGAAAGCATCAGTGAGCTGGAAGGACTGTCAACAGGCACTTCAAATATGAAGTCCAGAGAGGAGAAAAGAATGAAAGGACAGAACAGAATATCCAAGAACTGTGAAACAGTTACAAAAGATATAATGTTTGTGTAATGGGAATGCCAGAAGGAAAAGGAAGAAAAAACAAAAACAAAACACTGAAGTGATAAGAACTGAGAACTTCCCCAAACCAATGATACCATCAAACTGTAGATCCGGGAAGCTCAGAGAATACCAAACATGAAAATCACCGAAAAATATACATCCAGGCATATATTATTCAAATGGCACAAAATCAAAACAAACAAACAAACAAAAACCTTGAAAGAAGCCACAGGAAAAAAATCACCTTAACTAAAGAACAAGAATAAAAACTGCATTGGATTTCTCTTTAAAAACTATGTAAGAAAGAAGACTGAAGTGAAATATTTAAGGTATAAGAAGAAAAGAATCACCAACCTAGAATGCTACACTCAGTGAAGTTATTCTTCAAAAGTGAGGGACAAATGGTCTTTTTCCGACAAACAAAAATCAAGAGCATCTGTCACCAGCAGACATGTCTCATAAGAAATGTTAACAGAAGTTCTTCAGGGAAAAGGAAAATGATATAACTCAGAAACTTGGATATATATTAAGAAACAAAGAGTATGAGAGAAGGAAAAAATAAGGGAAAATATAACCTTTTATTTCTCTTACTGTTAACTGATCAACAGGTTAACAGTTTGTTCAAAATAATAACAATATTTTATGCAGTGATTATTGCTTATGGATAAATGAAATGAATGAGAGTAATGTCATAAGGAGTGGGAGGGAGGAATTGGGAAGATGCTGTTATAAGGTACTTGCATTCCCCACGAAGTGGTCTAGTGTTATTTGAAAGTGGACTTGGATTAGTTTAAAGGTGTATTGAAAACTCTAGGACCACCACTAAAAACAGTAAAAAAAAGAAAAAAGAAAAAAAAGCATAATTTATATGTTAAGAAGGGAGAGAAAATTCTCAATTAAAAGCATAAGGCAAAAAAACACAATCCATAAAATAAGAAAACCAATAAATTTGAATTTAATTAAAATTAAAAACTTATGTCTACAAAAGACATTGTGAAGAGAATAAAAGTCAAGACACAGGCTGAGAGAAAATCTCTGCAAAACACAGTGATGAAGGACTGATAACCAAAATATACAAAGAATTCTCAAAACCCAGAAACAACAAAACATACAAGCCAATTAAAAAATGGTCAAAAGATCTGAACAGATATTTCACCTAAAAATACACACACGCACACACACAGACACAGATATAAGATAGGCATATGAAAGGATGCTCAATATATATCATTATGAAAATTAAAATTAAAACAAAGAGACACCACAACACACCTATTAGGATGTGCCAAATCCAAAACACCAACCACACCAAATGCGGCTAACGATGTGCAGCCACAGGAACTCTCTCATTCATTGCGCGTGGGAATGCAAAATGGTCCAGCCACTTTGAAGACACTTCGGTAGTTTCGTACAAAACTAAACATAGTCCTACCATGTGATCTAGCAATTGTATTCCCTGATATTTACCCCACTGAGTGGAAAACTTAGACCCACACAAAAATCTGCACATGGATGTAGCAACTTTATCAATAGGTGAATGGATAAACAAACTACGGTACATCCATACAATGAAATATTATTCAGAAATTTTAAAGAAAGCGCTATCAAGTCATAGAGAGACGTGGAGGAAACTTTAGTGCATGTTGCTAAGCAAAAGAAAAATCTGAAAAGACTACATAGTGTATGATTCTAATCATATGACGTTCTGGAAAAGATGAAACCGTGGAGATAGTAAAAAAAAAAAAAAATCAGTGATTGCCAGGGGTTCAGGGAGAGGAAGAGAGGGATGACTAGGAGAAACACAGAGGAATTTTAGGGCAGTGAAACTATTATTTTGAATGACACTGTGACAGTGTATGCTTTTCTTATACATTTGTCAAAACCCACAGAATGCACAACAATGAGAGTGGGCCCTCATGTAAACCACAGACTTTAGTCAAAACAATGTTAGCTTATCAACTGTAACGCCAGTACCTCACTAATGTTAAAAATAGAGAAAATCCGGGGGTGGGTGGTGGGATATATGGGAAATCTGTGGTTTTTAATATAATTTTTTATAAACCTAAAATTACTTCTCCCAAAATAAACTCTATGAATTTTAAAAAGTAAACTGTAATATATAGTTTTCTTATATCAAAGTAACTTGTTGACAAGTTTCTCTGGGAAAATGTGAATAATGAGAAAGAAAAATATAGATAAGAAAGCTTTAGGTTAAATTACCAGTGAATTTTTGAGTATCGTGATTCAAGAAAGTTTTAAACTGCACTATAGCGAATGTTCATAATAAAATGTTGGTAAAAGCCCTGGCCGGGTAGTTCAGTTGGACAGAGCTTCATTCTGATACGCCAAAGTTGTGGGTTTGATCCCCAGTCAGGGCATATACAAGAATCAACCAATGAATGCATAAATGAATGAAACAACAAATCAATGTCCACCTGTCTGTCTGTGTCTCTCTCCCCCCTCCCTTCCTCTCCCTCCCTTATTTTATTTTATTTTATTTGCACTATTCATTTATTCACTTGGATAGGCAAAAAACAGTAAGATTAAACTTAATTTTAATGTGACTATGTATTACGTCCATCTATTTTCCCCTACTTTACAAAGTAGGGGGCATGTTTCACTGTGGCAAGCCCGGCATGTGAAAATGAGTACCTTCATCAAATTAGGCCCACAGTAAATAATTTAAATTGTACACAGGTAAACACTGATTGATAAAGTTGAAAGAGAGACCTTAGTTTTTTCAAAGCAAGCATAAAATAATCAGAGGTAATACAACATATACGAACAGATAAGGAAGCACATTTATATTTCTAGAAAGTTCAACTAACAGTTATGAACTGAAGAACACACTAAGAACAACTGTAACATACTCTGTATGGGCAGAGACTTAATTCTTATTAATTGTTATATTTCCGAGGCATGGTACATAACAAGGTACAACAGCTTTGCTGAATAAGTGAATAAATGAATGAATGAACAAACTGTATTTGTCCCCTAAGAGGGGAAAATCAACCAACTGATTCAACTACAAATTCCTCCTCACCTGAGGAGGTTTTTGTTTGTTTTTCATTACTTTTAGACAGAGAGGAAGGGGCGGGGAGGAGAGAAATGCAGGGAAAGAGAAAAAGAGAGAGAGAGAGAGAGAGAAACACAGGTATGAGAGAGAGGCATCAATTGGTTGCCTTCTCATATGCACCCTCACTGGGGATTGAACCCACAACCTGGGTATGTGCCCTGACCAGGAGTCAAACCCGCGAACTTTTGGTCCATGGGACAATGCTCCAACCATCTGAGCCACACTGGCCACGGTTCAAAGATATTTTAACTGGATTTAGCGTGCTCCAAATTTGATTCCGATCAATCGCTGCCTTCTAAAGTTTGGAGCACAAGGCACACTTGCATGGGAAATGAGGTATATTAGGATGAAAACAGGTTTTGCCAAGTCCACTTAATTGCTACCTGACATTTAGAATTGGCCAAAATTTTGCATAAGAAAGAATTAAACAGACGTTTTCTTTCTTCATGTTTAGTACAACTTAGAAAATAAACCTCCTACCTTATGAGATCTTCTTCATCTTCTCTTTTTGGCCTTAGCTGTTTGGGTTGAGCCATATTAATCCAGTTTGGCAGAGATTTCAAGAGCCTGCTGATATCATCATCTTTTGCCCAAGATGCACTGATGACAAGTTTTTCTTCCGATTGGACGATGCCCCTAAACACAACCCGCAGAACAGACACACATCAGTATGTTGCTTAAGCCCTGGACAGCGTTCTTCATTGACTTCTGCTACGCAGAAAAGATGCCTCACCCGTCTCTCTTACTAACATAATCCATGACCTGGGTCAGGGGCAGTGACACACATTAATAGGTCCTAATACTGGGAACAATTGTTTCTAGATCTCATTCTTAGATTCTTTATTGTTGCGTAATCATGAAAGCTAATAAAAGTGTATGGTAGGTTTTGGAGGGATCTTTTAAGAACAAATAAACAAATAAAGTGGATTAACCATATGTGAGAATGGTATTAGTAAGTGTGACATAAACAGTACCTGAAAGGTGACAGAGTGTTACGAAGTATTGTCCTTTGACTTCTTGGTTTAAATTACCAATTAGCTCTACTTGAAGTTACTTTTTGAACTATGGACACTCTGGTATTCAAAGCAAATCTGCTGTCACAGAGAGACCTTCTGCCCCTGGTGTCAGGCAGAGAGTCTTTGATAATTGTTTTCTGCAGTGGGCTTTGCCTAGTGACCCAGAGATGACAGGCTTCAAGTCCTTTCATAGGGCCCGTGGGTTAGGAATGACCACTGCTCTTACCAGAAAGCACCCGTAAAGTCATCTGAAATGTTCAATTTCAACTGAATTAAAAAGTTTCTCTTTCTATTCAACACTTCTATCCCTACAGCTAATCTGAATGGTCTAAAAATCTCCATCAGCTATTCTAGGTGACAGAAGTGACAGTTGTTTATGAAGGGAGTGCTAATTAGCGGGCTCCCCCTCCGAAGCTGACCAAGGCTGCAGGAGGTTTCCCTCCATCGCGGCAGGGGCTGATCCTGGGACAGCGGTGACAGTGGAGGGCATTCCGTGGGTCTAACTATACAGCTCAGGTATGCAGTATATGAACGTATGCATGACGAAACCTCCTTTACCCAGGAGAGGGGTTAATGTCTTCAGACAAAAGAGTCTGAAGCTAAAAACCTGGCCTCATGACAACCTGACTCAGGTAACAGGTCGCATGTTGTGGGAAGCAACATCGCTCTGCTCTCTGAAAATAAGCCAGAATAAAGAGAACCGCTGTCAAGTTCCAGAGTTCTTCTCACTCCAAGCAGAGGCTTCCTAACAGTAACTATGGTTAGTGACATAAAAAACAGACTCTCAAATTACTCACTTGAACCTCTGATTCCCTTTTCTCCCCTGGTGGTTTTCTTGCATCATTTCTGAAGTATTTAGTGATCAATCCCACAGCCTAACTTGGACACATTTATACTCAGGGTGCTGGGTGTGAATGTACTGGGTGGTACCGCGTCACATTTAGGATGTGTGATGCTGATCCACGCTCTCTGGTCGTCTTTTCACCTGTCTCTGATCAACCGCCTCTCCCATTTCCCTCAATGACTATTTTTAAAATCTTCGCCCTTCGTTTATCTCTTTGTTGCTTAAACCCCTTCTTCCTATGTGACAGAGAAAGGAGAGGACCTTATTACATACTTTCAAACATTCCACCTCTGACCCCTACAGAAGTATGTTCAAATCTGTTGCATCCTCAATCACTTTTAGTAATCTCTCTACCTTGGCTTTTGGGGGTCATTTCTTCCCCCAATTATCCCCTTCTTTTCCTTTACATCTAGTGCAGTAGTCCCCCCGCCACCCCCAGCACGTAACCACGGTTTGGCTTTCCATGGTTTCAGTTACCCGTGGTCAACAGTGGTCTGGAAATATTAAATGGAAAATTCTAGAAATAAATAATTCTTAAGTTTAAAAATAGCCCACTGTTCTGGGTAGCGTAATGTGACTCGTCCCTCTGTCCTGAGTCTCCACACTGTAGACACCCCCCACACATTAGTCTCTGAGAGCAGTCTCAGTTATCAGAACGACTGTCATGGTACCACCGTGCTTGTGTGCAATCACCCCATGTTTTACTTAATAAGGGCCCTTAAGTGCAAGAGAAGTGATGTTGGCAATTCAGATATGCCAAACAGAAACCATTAAGTACTTCCTTTAAGTGAAAAGGATGTTCTCAACTTAGTAATGAAAGAGAAAAATTATATGCTGAGGTTGCTGAGACCTATAGTAAGAAGGGCTCTTCATTCCGTGAAATTGTGAACGAGGGGTGGGGGGAAAGAAATTCATGCCAGTTTTGCTGTCACACCTCAAACTGCAAAAGGTATGGCCACGGTGTGTGATAAATGCTTAGTTAAGGTAGAAAGTACATCAAATTTGTGGGTGGAAGACATGAACAGAAAACATATTCTGATTGACAACGTGCTGCACCAGGAAGCATCAGGCCTGTACAAAGACTTTCGCACGGGGTCCTCTGAAATGAGTGACACCAAGTTATTTACTGCAAATAAGGATGGTTCCGCAGATTCAGGAACTGCATTGTTCTACTGTGTCATCACTTATTGTTGTTAATCTCTTACTGTGCTTAATTTATAAATTACTCTTCATCACAGGTACGTGTGTACAGGAAGAAACAGCACATACAGGGTTGGGTACTATCCACGGCTTCGGGCATCCATTGGCGGCCTTAAAACATATTCCCTGCAGACACCAGAGGACTACTGTATCTCTCTCTGTGTTCTCCAACCCTGGCCTTATTTTTTCCAAAAAATGAATGGATGAATGAATGAATGAATGAATGAATCTCTCCGGTTCCAGCACGTCTTTCTAATGAAGCTCCTCTCCTTCCTTCACAGACACTGTCATCAAGTGCGTGACCTTCACTAAATGACTCTACTTGCTCGCCTCTCACTTTTTAATTCATGAAATCCCTCTCCAGGACATGCGCTATGATTTAACCCACCCATTGCTTTCTGGAAGTTTTTCAATTGACATATTTTTCATTTCCATATTTTCTATTTAGATCTTTTACAAATCTATTCCAAAATGCCCATTCTTGTATTACAGATTCCTTTGTCTCTTTGAATATTGAAAAACAGCAGTTTTAAAGCTCCCTTCACATGGCCCTACATTGTGCAACAGTTCTCTGGATGCCAAATGTCCCGCTTGTTGCATTTTCCTTCCCGTCTCATGACAGGGCGTCTTCCCACGTGGTCTGCTATTTTGCTCTGCAAGCTCTATGGCCCCAGAATTACCGTGGCTCCTCCCTTAGGATGGCTGACTCCTCTCTTTTGTGCCGCATCATCCTTATGCCAGGTGTTTTGTATCTTGACTGTTCTGAGTAGCATTATGTGACTCGTCTCTCTGCCCCGAGTCTCCACACTGTAGACACCCCCCCACACGTTAGTCTCTGAGAGGTGTCGCAGTTATCAGATCGACTGTCATGGTACCACCGCGCTTGTGTGCAACCACCCCATGTTTTACTTGGGACATTGGAATGATCTGGGGAGTTTTTAAGAAAAACTAGATGCCCAGGCCACACCCAAGACAGAATAAATAAGAATCTCAGAGGATGGGACCCAGGTATCAGAATTTTTAAGTTTCCCACGTGATTCCAAAGTGAAGTCAAGGGTAAGAACCACTTCCTTACAATTTGGGATCCCGCACTGAATGATGAGTTCTCTGTGGACGGAGTTGGTATCTTCCGAGCTGTTGAGCCTGCAGTGCTTAGCACAACATCTGATATTGTGTAAGAACTGAACTGGAGATAGAACTAGGCCCTCTTCAGTTTTAGGAGTCTAGGTAACACATTAAACTAAAACCAATCGAAAGGCTTCCTTTACTTCTTCTCTGCACTAAACGACTTAGGTGAGCTATCAAGCCATTTGGCATTTTGGCCAAATTACGGATCGCTCCGCCAGACTCTCATCATACCTCTTGGAATTCAATAAAAATCAGACCAATGACTACAGGTGTGCCCCCACCCTCTGAAAAAAATCCAACCAAAAAAGTCCCGACTCACCAAACACATGAGCCAAGGAGCAGTAATGGATGAGCCTTCCCCGTCTACCGCTTACTCCTAGGTGACCTGTAACTGGAAAGCCTCCTCCATGTCTCACTTTCTCTGTGAAGAATTTGTTGACTACGTCAGCCTTCAGTGACCCCTCTCTTTGAAAAACAATCAAATGAAAACCCTCCTTTTATATTTCTCACCTAGAACTTCATGATTAGAACTCTGTCCTCTATGACGGGTTGGGAAAACGGCCTGTCAGTCAAATCTGCCCCATCAGCTGACCTTGTGTACCCTGTAAGCTATACGGAGTGGTAACACTAAAAAGATTTTTTTTTAAATCAAAAAAAGACTATTTTGTGGCATGTGGAAATTAATAAAATTTATATTTTGGTGTCTGTTTCCAGAAAGAACTTGGGCTGGGTGGCTCGATGCCTCTTATACCTGCACACTACCGGTCAAACTCTGCTCCGCAGCTAGAACCGAAAGCTCACTCAGTTCTCCAGTTTCTAGATCCCTGTGCCCATCCCATGGTGGCCACATGCACCCTAGGGGTTGCTAAACGGTTTGGGTCTATGAGTGCAAAGTGGCACCGCACATTCTGGGAAGCCAGAAACTTTTCATTTTAGCACCAGCTGGCATGAGAGATACTGGCTGAGCAGGACACTTTGTTAAAGGTACTCACATTATTTACTTATGTATTTTTTGAAAGACTGGATCAATTCAATAATTCAAGCCCTATATTACTGCCTTCGCTAATATTCATCGATCCAGTCTTATTAAAAAAATGTAATCCAAAGTAACTAACAGGCTACCTATCTAGTGTTCTCAACAATAAATTATTAACTCATATTAGAATGAACATCCATTCCAAATGCAATTCCCAATATTCCAATTTGAAATACTGGCATTGATGAGTAAGATGCAATTACCCTAAAGGAAATTTTTCATTCAAACGGCGAGTTTCTATTTTGACCAACTCCATTTATTGGTTTATAATTTTGTGCCCAACCGGACTGTGTGGGCTACAAAATTCCAGGACATATCCGAACGGCCTCAAAAAAGGAGCGCTAAATCTCCGACAATCATTCCACAAGAGGAGGAGGGTTAATGGCCACTACCAGAACCGTAATCTACTAATTAATTCACAGCTCAATGGGCCACAGACAGAGCCATCTGTGTAACTATTTGTCCCTGTTCCCAGGAGGAAGGGGAAAATAGGTATTGCTCTTGGAACAGGTGATAAGGCTGCCACGAGAAGGGTCCACCCTCTAGACACAGCTGAGTAAATTTCATTCGGAAAACATCTGTCGGTGCCGACTGGCTCCGATGTGCATTGCTTCCTCTCCGGAACAGTTGGGAAGTGCAAGTGTGCCTGGTCCCTGGTCACAGCTGGGGTGCTGAGTCTTTCATTAGATAAACAACCAGGGGCAGGTGGGGCTAATTGGACTCAACTGTTTGGTGACAGCCAGGGCATGATGTTTACTTTCCCAGACCGAACCTTGCAGGCACTTCAAAAACTAGGAGCCGAGCTAGACAAAGGGACCCTGGACAAGGTTGGTCCGGATGGAGCCGCTGGAGTCGATTTTCGTCTGTGAATGACTGCACCTGGAGCAGGCCAAAGAGCAGCGCAATGCCCAGCAACACGGCGGTGATGACGATGAGAGACACAGAAATAACAGTGCTCTGCTGCTGATTAAAACAAAACAAAATACATGCAAATTCAAAACAAAACCATTCCTTCAGGCAAGAGGGAGCAGAATAAATAGGAAAGGAGCAGAGAAACCTCAGGTTATCTTTTATATCATGTTCAGTCCTGGTCGGAGAGCTTCATGATGGTGTATTTCCACCCAACGATCACAACTTAGGAAATATCTAATAACTCTGGAGATGGCAAACTGGCAGACAACTTGCATGGGGCTTGGGGAGGGCTTCCCAGGCATGTGCCCTTGGCTCTTTTGAAGTTCAAAGTCAGTTTGTTGGCAAAGGCATCAAGGCCACCCAATGAGGTTCCTACTCCTGCAGGATCCTGGCCTGTGGCGCCACAGGAACCCTGAAGGGCTTCACAAGCCATCACAGCCCCCGGTGTCCAGTCTGCGCCACTCGCACAGCGCGGCCACCATCTTCTTCAAATGCCACTTGGTCACGGAGGAGGTTGTCCTTCTTTACTGAACATGGGAAGCTTTCGCGACTCCCCTTTCTTCGTGTTCCTTTCCAGCCACACTGCCCACTCTAGTTCGTTTTGACACGCTGACCTTCTCCGTGGCCATCACGATGGACGTGCCCGCTGCCTGCTCATCCCAGTCATTCTGTCAGGGATTTCCTCATCCATTCAACAAACATACTGAGGGCCAACAGGGTGTCCAGGCCTGTACCACCCTGGGATTCTGCCATCAGCTACCGCAAGTTTGTCCCCATGCCACCCGTTCCTCATGCTCTGGTGTGAGTTCTCGGTCCTCTAGGGAGAAGTGGAGAAAGGTGGGCCCTGAGCATGAGCCTTCTCTCAGCAGGACAAGCTTGTGTCTTACATCCGCTGAGCCCCTAAGGTCAGAAGACGTTTTATTTGTATTCTCTACCAGGCCCAACACAGTGCAGAGAGGCCTCTCTTCCCCCCTAAAAATGATTAATGAACTGATGCTAAGCTGGAACAGACAGAAACTTCAAAACCCTGTGACTTCCAATTTTTAAATGACTATTTTGGGACAGAAGCGGCTGGCTGCACCTCAGGACAAAGAGGGCGGCCCAGGGAGAGAAGCGCCGAGCTTGGAAGCAGCAGGTAATGGACAGCTGCCTGATGGCCGGTGCAGCGCAGCAGGGAACGCACGGCTGAGTTTTCCTCTAAGGCCCGAGGGGTGTGGCTCATTAAGGAAAAGGCTTCTTGTCCTCATTTCCCCTGTAGGGAGCCTGTCTGTACCCAAAGCCTGTAACATGGCATCATTACGTACGTGATCCGGCCCTTCTCTCCAGAGTGGGGCGCATGTGGAGGGGGGCAACGGTGCTGACCTGCCCCGGGCCTCTCAGTGCCCGGCGGATGCCCCGCTCGCCTGGTGAGCTGGGAAGGCGAGCCAGCTCTCAGCAGAGGGCATTGTAAGCTTACGGATTGCATCATCTCTGCAGAAGTTATCTGCTGTGCAAGACGGCTTGCAATGTTTTCCTGTGCCCTCCCTCCTTCCCCAATGTTGTATCATTTTGGATCATGTGAATTGTATATGGTTTGCTATTTACGTCAGTCATTTGTTGGCAGCCAAACTAGAACATTTCCTGTTTTTCCTCTCACTGTAATCAGGATTTGGCTGTCCAAATTAGGACTGCCCTAATTACTCCCCAGCAGGTGCCAAGGCGGGGGAGGGCAATAAATGGGAGGAGAGGAAGTAAGGACACTGCATCTTCGGATGAATACAAAAAGAAAACACCCTCTCACTAGTGTAAAAACCTGATTAAGTAAGAGACAACGGGCACCGTGGGGTTGTACCTGCTGTGTGTGTGCACTGTTCTAGATTTTACAGGGGTGTCTGACCTGTGGCCTGTGGGCTTCATGTGGCCCAGAATGGCTGTGAATGTGGCCCAACAAACAACTGTAAATTCACTTAAAACATTATGAGACTTTTTTTGTGATTATGTGTCACAAGGTACTTAACGGGTAGCCCAAGGCAACTAACTCTTCTTCTTCCAGTGTGGCCCAGAGATGCCAAAAGGTTGGACACTCCAGTAGAACCACCATATAAATGATTTTCTATTTATTCCCCACAAAGCTTCACAGAATTACTTCTCCCAACCCAGACAGAATGCATCATAGGCCTGTCACCGAGCACCTGTGGGAGATCACTGCAGACTTTACCCTCTACACGCAATGATCTCACAGTGCGAAGCATTCCAGAAAACTGGACCAAGAGGGATACTGAAGAGGTATCCTAGGCTCCTAGGGGAAGGAATCAACATGCTCTTGATGACCACAATGTATCAAGAACTGAAAGCAAGGGTACGATCTCAAAAGAAGTATTATACCAGAGGTACAGTCGCTCCATCTGGACGGCATGGTGAAACATAAATAACAGAGAAATAACTCAATTCCTACAACACAGACAGACAATGGTGAACAACAAACACTATGCGGGTTCCTGCCTTAAGCCAGTCAGTCGGCTAATTCACGACCTCCCACCCTCCTCACTAGCCAAAACGTTTTCTGCAATTCATCCTTCCTCCCCTACATCAGTAATTTCCCCTTTCTTCTAAACAGTGTTCTTCAAATACAAATAAGCACATTTCTCCTATTTAAAGTAACACACAAAACAACAAAAACCCATCCTGGTCATAGAAGAAAAGAAGGTGAATTACAGAAACTGGGTGAGTGCAGGATTCTAGGCACTATTCTAGAACAGCACATTAAAGATGGTGTGTGACTGGTCAGGACGTGGTCCTTGCGAGGAGCTCACATGGCTTTGCCCCTTCCTTAACTGAGTAAGTCATTGACTTGAATGAAGAAATGGTCAGTTTGGCTCAGGGTCAAGAGACCTTGTTTCCAAGGGTAACTGTAAGCGGTACGAGATGAGAGTCCGTAACACAGGTTTGGCAGAACAGGGAGCAAGTAGTGGGTCCTAAAAGTGAACAGATGAGAGGATTTCTGCACAGAGGCCTGGTGGTGTCCTCTGCTAACTTGTGACAGCCCATCTTGGGGAGACAGGAGGGATGCATAGTTTCATGAAGAGGACTGCTTCCCAGTCCTACCAGTCTCTTACAAGGTGGACAATAAACTATAGGAGGTACTGTCACGAGTGGTGGTACAGGTAACCTTTGTCATCATCGGCACTGTCACCAAAGAGCAGCTACTTATCTTGGAGGGAGCTTACTTTTTTTTGCTAAAAACAAGTTGAAGTGATTGACATTTTCAAAACAACCCTATGAAGGAAGAACGATTGTCTCCTTTTGCAGATGAGAGAATTAGGACACAGAGAGGCCGAGGAACTGTCCAAGGTCAGATAGCTAAAAACTGGAGAGGCTGGTGTTCAGATTTAGGCTCCAGAGTCTGCTCTGAGCTACAGCCTGGGTTCACAGTTAGAAAAACACCCGAACTCCAGGAGCGCTGAGTACACATGGGTGTCAATCCTAAAGGAAGTTTCGAGATATATGCCCCCCAAATTGTCGATTTAGCCCTAGCTTATTGAATAGTTTAAAAAATGATATACATAAAGAAACTGAAAGATTCTTTATAAAATCAAGAATGACAGGAAATGTGAAGGAATAGCTAAGCTTTTCTGATGACAGAATGAGAATTCAAAAATATCTCAATAGAGTAAAATGATGAGCTAAAAGTAACATTACATTTAATGGGTAAATGTGAAATCTTGAATTTGAGGTTAAAAAAATTTCTACAAATACAGTATGAAAAAGATAAGGCTAATTTAAACTATTTTTTCTTACAACCGTTCCTTATCCCCTCCAGCTAACCAGTGGCCATGTCCTCCATCAGAAGCAAATTTACCTCCTCCGTGTCTCTCGATCTGTCCCTACTGGCCACTTCCTTGCCTTTCCTCTGATTCAGACTCTTGAGACCTGTGTCTTCTACCTCCACACACCCCCTGTCCAATCCAGCTTATATGAGGCTCAGAAAAATCCCGCTACAGTGCAGGTCTGCACCTGGCACGCCCCGCTTCACACTTTCCCTGGCTCCCCGCTACCTAATTTAGGCCAAGTTCCTTGAGTCTGGCATTCAAGCCCCCCACAACTTCGGCTCAGCCTTCCTTTCTGAACCCCCAAATCCACTGCTCGCTCTTCCTTTCCCCACTCTTCCCCACCTCCTCAGCCTCACTGTGCTTCCCTTCCTCCTCCAGCTCCTTAAGCCTAAGTCCTGTCTCATCCTCCCTCCTCCTTCACAAAGCCTACTTCATATCCTTCACCCAGCCTTTCTGGTCCTCCTTAGGTAACACCTTCCTCCTGGAGCATCTTGCCATCTTTTCTGCCACAAAATAATGCTGTGGACATACACACGTCCTATTTCTCTGTCCCCTATTGCCCTTTCTATCCTCTGCCAAGAGCGTGAGCTCATTAAAGGTACAATCTGTGGCTGACTGACTTCTCTGTCCCCACACTCTCGCTCACGCAGTGTCTTGGGTCTGCAAAATGCTCGGTCAATACCTGACAGACGCCACGACAGGACGGAACAAGTGGCACGGGGTCCAGCACCGGGCCCTGCACGAGGGAAGGAGCGGGGCCGCTGAAGCACGAACGGCGCGCCCAGCACCCCGGGCTGGTTCAGTGTGGAGCTCTCCTTTGCAAGCCAGGCAAGCCAGGTTAATGCACCACAGGGAAAGGAGACGGAGGTGGTTTACAGGCCCGGGACACACCAGAAACTGAGAATGTTCGGTCTGGAGGGCTGGCGGGGTTGGGGGGACCAGACGGACCACGACAGCCAACTTCACATATTGGAAGGTTTTCATGGGTAAGGATTAAACTGATTGGGAACCACTCCAGAACCCAGCACTACATATGACGGGCAGGGGACTATCATTTCAAAGCAGGAAACTGCTCAGCAACGAGCAGCCTGCCGTGCGTGCAGAGAGCTTCCCATCACGTGACATGCTGAGAGGCAGGATCATAGATGAGGAAAAGATCTACAGTCAGTAAGATGCCAAGCTATACGAAGTTAAAAAACTTTGTTCTAAAAAACCAAGAACAGTATACAAGGCAATCAGTGTGATTTAGATTCTAGAATCAACTTACCTTAATTTGGGCAGGTTACATATCATATCCACCAAATTAAAATTCATCAGTGTTGTTATTTGTTAGAATTATTGCTTGGCCACAAGGGAATATGAGCAAAAGAGGGTATGACTTGCTTTTTGGCAAAAAAACAGACAAACAAAAACCACCAACAAAAAAACCGCAAAAACCTCTAACAATTCAGTGGAGGTTAAACATAACAGTAAACTTAGAACAATGTTGTTAAAATACAACTGGTTTTAAAATATTTTTAATTTTTTAATATTTAGTTTTAATATTTAAAATACGCTATTTGAGTCTTATTTGGTTGATGTGACATTGGTACAATCACGTTGAAGCTGGGTTTTGTGAGGCTGAAAATACAACTCTGTGGCCCAGAAATTCCAGTCTTCGAGGGTTGACCATGAGCAGTGGTTTTTAAAATTTTTATTTGCGTATTATTTAAAGGAATTTTGAAAAACAATATTCTCCTTCCCAAATTTAAAAATTGATATTTAATATTTTTCAGTATGAGCTTAATTGGGAGCAAAGAATATATTTTTGGCATATTATGAATAGTGACACTTTAAAATCACCTTTAAGTGTGCCCAAAGGAATCTCATGCCATAGGGATTTGATGGCCACCATTGTACATTTAAAATGCACATGAATAAGCTCTTCTTTGACAGTTGGGTATTTTTCATTTTTCTCTTTGAATTTTTATTTCTATTTTAACTCTTCAGTGAAATTTATCCATTAGAAATATGTGTACATATTTATGCTTGAAAAAAGTTTATTGATCACTCTGTTGTAGTGTTGTGCAAAATAATTGTTCATACAAATGAAAATCTAAAATATTTAAATTAAAATTTCCTGTTACAAGATTAAATTTTAACATTTCGTTTGAATGTCATTATAATTATTACTTAGTACACATTAGATCATAACAGTATTACTAATTTTAACCTACATGTTACAATTTTTCATGTATCATTATTCAACAAATAAAGTAAAATATTATTGGGAGCGCATCTCGCCGTGAGGGGACTGGGTTTCTTTAAGTGCTCGTGTTGCCTGAGGGTAACTACTGCTTCGCGCTGGAATAAAGGGGGTCAGGCATTCACCTAAGTTGTATTTCTCAGCCACGTTCATCTCCTCTGACCACTGCTTCTGGGCTCACTTATGAGGACTCCTCTTCATCTACTGTACGGCACTGAAATGTGCCAGTCGTTTTTCAAGGCCCTTTGCACTTGGTCTTGCTTTCCCTATTAAATACTGTCTCTTGCGCCCTTCCATGAGGGCCCCTGTTGCATTCGCACTTCCTCCTCGCTGCCCCCCTGCGTATCAGGCAGCCACGGCTGTGCGTCCTCCGCCCCGCTGCGAGGCTCTGAGCTTTTCTTTGCGGCCGCCTAAACCGCATTCGCCTTCCAAGGTTCAGCACGTGGCCCGTCGGCTGTGAAATCTTCCCAGACTCCAATTACCCTTTGTATCTTTTACTCCGTCTGCTCTTCTATTCCGTATTGTACAAGTATTCCCTGATTATGAACTGTACTGTACCTAGCGAGGCTTCGTTATCGTATACAATTTATTATTTTATTATACATTATTTTCTCTCCTAATTGCTGTAGGTCTTGTCAACCAGACCATAATTTGTTCCAATTATTAGCTCTTTATGAGAAGTGCTATGATCCTTTCCAGAAGCTCTAAGAGATTTTTGAGCCCAGAAGAAAGAAATTAGAGGAAAAAACTACAGGTTTCCAAGTTCATAACAATGGTTTTTCATTTCCACTGATGCTAAAAACAGTGTAACTGTCTTTTCATGAGAGCGGAAAGTTTATAGATCAAACGTTAAGAGGGATATCTTTGTAAGAAGTAAAAAGAAATCACATTATAGATTATTAAGAGTTCCTATGAGTTTGAAATAGCTTTACTTTAAAGATCTTTTAGAATCACATGAGGGTCTCATCAAGTTTTGGAGTTTCCTCAAGGAAGATGAATCTTAGGACTCTCATCCTTCATGAAAATCAAGGCTGACACCTTACTGAAGCCACCTGTGGCTCATCGAAGCCACAAGGCTGACACCTCACCGAAGGCAGTCCTCAGTGGCTCCCTCCCTTTGTCTCTCTCACTCCCTCGGTGGGAGTGACCACGGAAGCCTCTGGGAGGCTATCTGCGACACGTGTTCTCATCAGGTCCCCTGACAAATCAAAGACGGTCCTTTCCCCTAATGGCGGAAAGCCAGGCTCCGAGGCAAATCTCGGCACCCGGAACACCGGTCCGGCTCTCGAGTGACTGCGCTCGGGCCCCGGGAGCAGCTTACCTGTAGGCCGCGGTGCAGGTGTCCTTGTACTCCTGCAGCTTCACACACACCATGCTGAGGAACTGGTCCGAGTACGCGCTCAGATCGTGCATCAGGCTCATGAGGTCCTGCACCGTCTTCTCCACAATGATCGTGCTCTGGAGAGGGACACAGGCGCTCGTGAGGTTTTGTTTGTTTTTTTGCTCTTACTCAGTAATGTGCGGGACGAGGAAGGACAACTGAAATAATCCAATCGTTTAAGACAGCTGTGCTCTCCTGGGAGGGTGCGACGTTTAAAATACTGATTACAAATGACAGCAGAATAAGCATGTCGCACAGAGCAGGTCTCCCAGAGAGCCGAGGAAGCGCTTTCTGTGGAAGGGCACAGGTCAGGGGTTTTCAGCTCGGCTTCATGGAATCCTGGGTTACTTCATGAGGTACCTCTGTGGCTTTGCAGAAAGTGAATACGAAGTCGGGGGTGGGGGGGCAGGGGGGGCTCGTTAACCGCCTCCAGGACTCTCCTTTGAGATGAGGGACCTACCGCAGGCAGAGCACGGAAACGCCTTCCATGATTTGTCGTAGAAGTTTCAAAACCATCAGCCTATTAAGATCAACAACTAACATTTGTGTTGTGCCTTACAGCTTCTAGAATGTTTGTGCGTACACAGCATATGCTGCCTCACTTGAGACTCGCACAACACTCGTGACAATCATGAGCATTCACTGGGTCCGCAGAAGTACAAGGTACTGAGCTGGGGCTCGACATGCTTTATCTCATTCGGTCCTCTCAACACACCCACCTCCCTGCTGTCATGTAACCATCCCTCGCTTGAAGATGAAGAAACAGACTTAGGAAAAGGAAGTCTCCTTCACCTACACGATTCTGCCTCCCAGCTGGACCTGAGTTCTGCCTGTAGCCTCATCGTTTTCTCACGAGATCACAGGATTTCCTATTGTTGTTGCCACTGTAGGAGGAGTGTCCAAATAGACTCAGACAAACTTCAGAGCTGAACTGGAGAAATCTCCAAAGAAAAAAATAAGCCCGTCTTACAGCTAGCTAGACACAGAGGGTGCTCTGCAGTTAATCAGTGTTATATCTAAAGAGAGGCGTATCGAGTAAATTCTCAATCTTTAAGAAAAGACTGAGTTGTTTAAACCATTAGTTCCTGCCTCCTTCAAAAGGAGAATTACATTGGGGTAAATATTAATCACACGCTTAGCGGCTTGGAATCCTTTGGTCAATAAATGATTTGTTGAATACGTATTTATTCAGATAGAACTGCCTAAGCTATGGTAGACCTGGCCATAAAGTAAAAATTTTTTTCCAGTCTGACAGTGACCATGAAAGAATCAAAGGCATTTTTTAAAATTGTGCTGACATGCAGACTACGGGTAGGGGGGTTTGGTTATTTTTCTTTCTTTCTAAAAATAAAAAGAATGGATAAAACTGTACAGCTTTTCTGTAAACCATGGAGAATCAACTTGAGTTATGCATTTACATGTGTATATTTACTCAAGATTATGTGGTTGTAGAGGTTTCTGATCTTCTCTCTCTCTTGCCTTCACCCCACCGCCCCAAAGCAAAACAGTCACAAGGTGAAAAGGAAGAAACAGTTATATTTGTTAAGGCAAACCAAATTACGGTCTCTAGAGAATCCCCACAAGTTCAACTTCCTTCTCTGTATTGATTTTAAGATTAAAACACTGCAGCTTCACCCTGATCCATAATCCCGTTTCTCTGTATGTGTGTGTGAGTGACAGGAATTGATTCTGCTTAGCTACACGTCCCCACGCTGTTAAGAAGAATCTAAAATCCTCCTCCTGATTCAGAACACAGGCTCTCCAGCAACATGTGGACAGAAATTAATAGAGGAGAATGGAGTTCAGCCTTCCTAACAAAGTCCATTTAAAATCCAAACTGCTGCAGGGAAGGCGGGTGTGGGGGGATGGCTCGGAGTATTGGGAGACAGGGCCTGGCTCTATTTCCAATTGTGTGATTGATAATCAACTCGGGGGCAGGTTTGGGTAACCTCTTCCTTTCTTATGACTCAATTTACTCTTCAAATAACCGAGGATAATTTGATGGCTCCTCTAATCCACTGGTCCTTGTCTCTCAGGTATTCAGTTGGCGCCCTGGTGCTTCTACACTAGGAAATCAACACTGTGTAATTAATTGTTCCGGGTCACGCCAGGTGTGCTTGGGCTTCCCGATCAGATCATCAGCTTCTCAAAAGCAAGACTGGCATTCTTTCCTTTTGTCTGTCACCCTTTGTCCCCCTCTGCCACTGGTCTATGATACAGCAGGATCTTCAGGACAATATCCCAATAAAAGAAACAGTACTGATAACGTGAATGTGCATAATAAAGCTCTCGGACTGTCCTACATGTGACGGGTGCTAGACGGGCATCCCTGCATTCGGAAACCTCTGCGGGTTGATTCAGCTTGTTCCATATTTAGCCCAGTACTTTCAGATGACCAGGACTGTGCTGAGGACAGTCGGAGCCAAGGGAAGACTGTAAGCAGGAGGAGGATCGCCCCGAGATAAAGGTTTGTGGTGAACAGGAAGTATGCGCACAAGAAATGATTAGAATGCCATGGTTTAATATGAACGGCTGTGCTCAACAAAGGGCCTATGTGCTGCTACATGATTACATGCAATTTCCCAGTTATTTGGTTGGTTTGCCTTGTCATGCATGGTAGCACTCTGGAGAATCAATCACTGCATTCTCTTCAAGGAAAATGACACTGGTTTGCCAAATGATGGGTATTTTTACATGGGAAAAAAGTCCCCATTTTTTAAGAATCTGTAACAATTTCCAAATCAGTGTCTCTGACAGGTAAAGGCTGACAGCATTAAATTTCTAAAAAGGTCAGTTCTGTTTTTATTTACATGATCTCTTTGGCATCATAAGATTCATTGATTTATTATTAATTTGGGGATTTGCCATTGTTGAAATACTCCTAATAAGTAAAACTCTGATTTTTATGCATTAGAATTTCTATTAAACCTATCATAAATGATTGATATTTGTTCAGAAACAACTCAATTCTCATTTCTGGTAACTTATTACCAGGTAATAAAGTCTGGGTATGACATGAAAAATGAGAAAACGAGAAAAAAAAATCCCAGAATACTTGATGCTATGAAAAACAAACAGCTGAAGTTTCTTACAGGGATACGACATCAATCCAAAATACAAAGAGGGTATGTGAGCAGCTCTTTCATTCCACACTTTCGAAAATTGAATGACTGAATAAATGAAGATGACTGGATCTTTGAAGCCTTGCCCATTTTTTTCCCAAAAAAGTGAAATGCAGCATGATACTGATAGTGGTATTATAGAAAATTTTCTCTAAGTTCAAATAATGGACAAATGCTGAGTGAAAGAAAACTGAAGTGGTCTCTTCACTAGGGGACAGGAACCTTTCAATATGCTGATGTCACTGTGAATCTTAAAGAAGAGAATGTGGTATTTGAAACTCCTCTAACAATTTAAGCAGAGAAAAAATTTTCATGGTGTATTTTTTCACACCTACTGGAACAGTGTTTCCAGAACATGGTTTGGAAACGACTCTCCCTAGTTCTCTGGTCATACTGATGAGGACACGAGGCTGAATGACATGCCTAAGAACACATCAGGAGTCCTGGTAGGAATAGGGTTAGAACCCAGGCCTTTCGCAGTCCATGCCCTTTCCTACTTGCCTAGCTTTTTAAGCTCGGCTTCCTGCTTGCTGCTATGGCCTTCTCTCTAGCTCCCCTGAGCAGGCCCACCCTGTGCACCAAACACACAAAACTACCAGTCATTCCTTGATGGCACCAGGCTACTTCCTGCCTCTGTGCCTTTGAACTTCCCAATGTCCATGCAGGCATGCCCTTCCTAGCTCATGCCTCTCATCCTTAAAGAGGCAGCTCAAAGGTTACCTGCTTGGATTTAAATGCCCTGTTCTGTGCTACCAGAGTACCCTGGGCAAAATTTTAACTCAAGTCCCAAGTGGGGTATGGCAACCATTGGTCCACGTACTTGACTGTCTCTGCTGCTACAGCAGAAGCTCTTTTGATCAGTGACTATATATGCCTTTTTGTCTCTACTACCAGCTCATGAGGTACCTGGTATATTGCAGGTGCTCAACAAAGGGTTGTCGGATGAATTAATGGAGATGCATAGCACATTCAGAACAGGGTGAAAACACAGGTTTCATGTAAAGTTATAGAGCCAAAACCCTCATTTGGTAAGGTGGAAGCAGACCACAGCCTCTTCATTACTACTTTGCTGTACCTTAATTCCCATGGTTCTAAAGACTAAACATTTATTGTGACTAAATAAAGATCTTAGATTTTTTTCTACAAAAACATGCCTATTTTCACCGGACTGTATAATTTTCTATAATCTCAATCATTTCATACATATAATAAAATGTGCTAATTTTAAAGTTTTAAGACATATAAATACACTGACAATTGAGGAAAAAACGAACAACAAAAGTTGGAACCGTGGAGACTCTGTATTTGTGCTGTTTTAGCCCCTGGAGCAGGGATGGCTGATCAGAGATGCTGCCAAGAACCTAGGGTTCCAGGAAACTGCTGTAGGAAGAATTTGAAAGGAAGGATAAATAAATCATCCATGGCTTCAGATACATCTCCCACCACACGCGTGCACACACACACACACACACACACACACACACCCCAACAACTGCAGAGGGAGTGGGCTACCTGAATGCTTGATGATGACAATAATGTTCCTGTTTATTGGAACACATGCAACTATAATTCAGTAAAACTTGTCACACTGTATTGCCCTTCCAATTACTATCAGCTCTAGGCTGTGGTTGGTCGTAAACAATAATAACTCCAGTCTTATGGTGGTGATCACTTTGTAGTCTGTACAAATATCAAATTATAATGTTGTATACCTGAAAATTACATGCTACACACCAATTTTACCTCAATTATAAAAATAACAACTAGCAATGACTAATGACAAAAGCCAAAAGCAAATCTGCTTTCTGGTTTTTAATCTATATTTTGATTGTGTGATGTTGAGAGTGTTCTGAATGTGTCTGCTTTTTCAATGAGCTGGCTGGGCAAAGGCTGTGTGTCCAGGCATTGGATCCTGAGGAGCCGGCACATCCCCTCCCCTCCAAATCACTCTCCACCTCTCAGGCAGAGGTGTTCTAGAAAGTGGTGTCTCCCACAGAAACGAGTGCTCATGTCCAGTAAAAGACATGGACGCAATGCTCACAGCAGCGTTACTTATAATAGCCAAAAATAATAATAAAAGCAATCCTCATGTCTGTCATAGTCGAATGGGTAGATAAATTGTACTATAGTCACACAACGGAGTGCTGCACAGAAATGAAGATGGACGAACTACTGCTATACAGGACAACGTGAGTGAGTCTCGCGGACCATGAGGTGAAAGCGGTCAGGAAGAAAGGAGCCCAACTGTATGGTTTTATTATAGTAGCTCGAGAGAAAGGCAAAGTAATCTCTGGTGATCGAAGTCAGAACAGTGGCTCCCCTTGGAGGGGCAAGTCCTGACTGGGAAGGAGAAAACCTTTCAGGTGCTGAAAATATCTTGCTTCAGTAGCTGCCGCGTGAGTAAAAATGAAAAAATTCTTTGCACTTAAGATCTGTGCACTTCACAGTATGTAAGTTTAATATCAAAAGGAATCATTTAAAGTTATATCTGATCCTATCTCTCACCAACTTACAACTCTTTAACGCACTAGGCCCACACTCTTCAGATTACCCATAAGGCCCTGCATGACAGGGCCTCTGTCCACCCTCCAGCCCCTTTCCTTGCCTCTCTAAGACCTGGCTACATGGGGCTTCTGCAGTTCTTCATTCCCAATTTAGGACCTGGTACTTGCCTGCCAAGCTCTGTCCATCCCCTTGTCTCACTCTTCTGGAGTATTTTTTCTTATCTTACGGTTCTCAACTAAAACCTCCCTTTTGTGGGAAGACTCCCCCTAACCCCAATAGGGTTCTCCTGTTAAAGACACCTAAAACCTCTCTCTCCTCCTTCCCGTTGGTTCTCTTTCACCTTTGCTAGGGGAGGGAGAGGTACTGATTGGCAGGACACCTGGTTGGCAGTTCCATGTTTAATCTCAACTTTGAATGATGTATGTCCAACCAGATGCCAACTGGCACCCCTTCGAAAACGTGTCTGAGAAAACCACCTGTGAGTGTATAAGTATTCTATTGTGATGGTTTTCACTTACAGTATAGATTTAAAATGTGAAGATGTGGTAATACTTTTGGCAATACCACTACAGACCACTAGGTAAAAGGCGTTCAGAAGGATCAGAGGTTATTTGTGGAAAGAGCAGGGAGTTTAACCAATTGATGAGTACACATTTATTAAATGAGTATCTTCTCTGTGCCAAGTGTTAGGCTAACTGTGGGAAATAAAAAGCCTGGTGAGACAAGATAAGAGTGGAAGGCAACAAACAAGTTCACCAGCAAGGACAATAAAGTGTTGCAGGTTCCATCCCGGGCATCTGTACATTGTACAGCAGAGGCCCGGAGAGGAGAGGGTTAACTGGACTGTGGTGGGAGGGTGGGGAGAGCAGTGAGAAAGAGGAAGTTGTAACTGAACTGAGCCCTGACAGGTAAATAGCAACTTGTAGATTGACGAGATGGAAAAAAAGCACTTCAGGTAATGAAGGGGCATAAACACAGTCTAGTGTGCGATTCAGGGAATTGCAAGGGGTTCCTCACGGCTGCAGGGGAGAGCACGCACGTATGTGTGTGTAGATTAGGAGGGCAGGCTGAGGGAGGCGGGCAGAAGCTGGATCCTGGAGGTCCGTGTGTAACACACACACACACACACACACACACACACACACGGAGTACCTAAATACTCTGAATATCCCTCTTTCCCTTCTCCAACAAGAAAACACACAAAGTTATCCAATCAATGTCACTAATCACTAGATGATTCACTCCAAGTGAAGGAAGATAATTTCAGAAGGTCCCACTGTTCAGAGAAGACAAATATACTCATAGAGCCCACAGGAAAATACCTGCTAAAGCTGTCTGGCAGCCTAAAGAGTTATGGAGAATTTTTAAATAGGGTTAAGGAAAGAAAATATGAAGTTAACTTTGTGAGCAGTTGGAAAAACTGTATCCCTTGAGAATTCACATAAGTGAGTACAAAACTTATGTGCCAGCTAAAAACTTGGAAAACGTATGTGAAGTAAGTTACTAATACTATTTTTAAAAGTATTTTAGATAGAGTATCATGTCTGTACCTCTACAGGCTGAATGAAATCTGCACCTCCATACCCGAGAAGCACCACTGGTGCTTTAGGAGGTTTAGATAGGAGTTTGTGAGTTCATATTCGAAACAGGACAAAATAGCAGGAAAGGAAAAGAAGTACACAACGGTTGTGCATAACTAGGCGATGAGAATCCAGGAAGCACTTTTGTTTCCCAGACTATTAGGTAATAAAAGAAGTATCTGTTGATTTACATACTTCAGATCAATGTAACCCTACATCCAGGTTATCGGTTCCTCGTGATGTGTAATGGGACCCAGAGACGGGAAATACATCGATGAACAGGTAGGTGCACCAGCACTTGTGAGACACATACGCAACTGCAGGTCCCCAACACACACACACTCACATATCACACGTTTCAAAAGATCTTAAAGTTGCTATTCAGCAAAATACACAGGGCTACATGTTAGAGAGGACACGAAAGCACAATAATAGCAACATCAGCGGCGACAGCACTTCTTTAGAAATAGGAGTAAAAAGGCACGAGAGCCTGAAGAGGGTCCTTGGAGGACAGGTGAGGTTTGGCTGCGTGGAGAAGAGGCAAAGCGTTTCAGGCAAGAGAAAAGGTGTACGCGAAGACTAGGAGTAGGGGCAGAGCAAACAGGGGACTGGAGGAGGGGGTTCCTGCTGAGGACCCAGAGGAGAAAGGGGGTGCTGGACTCGCGGAGCCGGCCCGCAGACGGCCTGAGTGGCGGGCTGAGTGAGGGCTTCTTCCGGCAGGTGGATGGAGGCAGGGCAGGGTGTTAGGTAGTGGAGCTCAGAATCCTACTTCTGGAGCTGAAACTAACACTTCCTATCCAGTCTAATTCTTTGGTTAAAAGGAAAAAGAAAAACAACTAAGTCAAGTATTAAAGGGCCTGTCAAAGACTTACGGCTAGTTTATGACACTTCAAAATCTAGAATCCAGGTCTAAAAAATCCAGATCCAGCTCCTTCTGGCCAGAGCTGATGATTAGAGCATCAAACAGAATAAATTATTGTAGGTGGCCATATGTATTTAAAAATATGAAAAAAAACAGCAATGCAAAGAGAAAACCAGAAAAACTCATTTATCACCATTCAAGGTGACTATTAAATCAAATCTTCTTGGAGAATTAATAAAGAAAGAGAAAGAATCACGCATTTACTGACTCCCCAGTGGGATCTCTATTTTGGGATCATCAAATAGTGAAAGCTCTGCTTTAAGGAAGACCACGGCCTTCGACATGGAGGAGAAATAATAGAACTAGAAAATCACTTTGGAGCTCCAAACAGAACAGTCGATTCAGGTAAAGGTTATCCCACTGATACTAAAACAAACAGATGAAAGTTGACAGGAAAATGAACATTTCTGTGGTGGCAAAGTTACACCAGACAGGTTCCTTCTGGTCACGGGAGGAAAACAGTAATGCACAACAGAGAGCTCGGCGGGTCACGACCCCCCCCGAGTCAAGCTCAGCATCACCGACAGGAGGAAGCCAGCTCATCCCAGTTTGCAGAGACGATGGGATGGGACGCACAACACCATCTATGACAAACTCTTGCTGAAAACACCCGTGTTCGGCAAAGCTCATTATAATCAAATTGCTGAACACCAGTGATAAATAGAAAAACCTTAAAAGCAGCAAGATTAAAAGAGAGAGACAGAGAGAGAGAGCGAGAGAGAGAGAGAGAGAGACTTGAAAGGAAGGAAGGGGAGTGCAGGCTTTGTGATGGCCACTTCTATTTTTCCTTCACTGCCCCACACTGTGCCTCCTCCTGGGAAACTGGTGCTAGGGGAAGGTGGGCTTTATCTGGCTGACATAGGGTGGACTAGAGAAGTGAGTGTCCAAGGCAAGGAGGTTGCCTGCAGCCCCAGCAATGGTGTCGGGTGGCTTGGACAGTAGTGACAGGAGGAAAAGAGGATCCAATTGAAAAAAAGAGCAGGGTCAAAGGCCAAAAAAAAGAAAAATCAAGCAAAGTATGAAAAAGCTGTAGAAGAAAAGTTTCAAGGAAAAGGTCAGGGTTCAGGCCTCCAACCTTTAAGAAACCAGCCCCTCACAGAATCCCCCAGTGTGGAAAGAAGAATGCCAACGGAGGACTCACTCCCTGGAATTCTAATTCTCAGCTGTATATTTCTAGATATGGTTTTTCTGCTCAAAGGGCCCAATACTATTCTAAGCTCTACAGTCTACTATATACACACTTAAAAAATCCTTTATTTTTAACACAAGTTATTTTTTTTTTGAAAAAGGTAATTTGCCCAAAGACAACAGTAACAAAGGAAGCAGTTTAAAAGTTAAAAGGCATGAAAAAGAACACATATAGATGCATTTATACAAACACATAGGTCTCCAAAGAAAACCAGTTCTAGCCCCTTGCTGACCTGCCGGGTGAAGGCAAAATATTCGAGTACCGTTATTTCCTTCCTCTCATATTGAATGTACCAGTAAATATCAATAGCATTTATATTATAATATAAACGTGAAAGTTAGAATAAGCTGCCTATCATTTATCTGTCAATCTACCCAATAATTACCGAGCACCTACTCTGTGCCAGGCACTACCGCTATGCTACGTCTAGAAACACAACAATTGTAACGAAGTAGGTCATATAGGGTGGGTCTAAGTCCTTTACATGCATTATCTTTCCTAACTCCCTGTAAATTTTATTTAACTATCAAAAGGTGGGTACAATTACCGTTGGGGAAACGGAAGTACTAAGAGATCAAAGAGTTGTCCCAGGTCGCACAGCTGGAAAGTTTTAGTTCGAGCCAGAATCTGGACTCAGACAGCCTGAATCTTTTGTTCCTTCTGAAGAAAGCACTGAAATAGTCAGTGATAAGTTAGTCCTTCCCAGGCGTGCGACGGTCGCAGTGAATGATGACTGATTATGGGAGAAGGTCACTGGGACCTCCGATGACAGTGTCAGCGGTGGGATTCATGAGACCAGACCCAGCTCACAGGAAGCGGTGAAAGGAGATGTGGGGCTGGAACAGAGACGCTCATGGCAGCGGGGGAGGTGTGAGCTAACTCAGCAAACAGGCAGGATGGAGTCAGGAGAGGAAGTAAAGGCTGGACTCCCCCGCTGCTCTCTAGGCTGTTCTGGAGACCCAGGCCACTTCAAGGCCAGCAGCCAAGGGTCTCTTTAGTGACAGTGTTACACCAGCAAGTGCTGCTCTCTCTTCACAATGTCCTGATCCCTTGGTCTCTTGAATTGCTCGGAACTGATTTCCGAGACAAAATAACTAGACACAAGGACGTGAGACTGGCATGCAGGCTCAGCCTAATAATTCAAACTTTCTCAAACTCATCTTTCTGAAATTAGGTTTTTGCATAATTTCATGTGATGATATTGCTAGCAATATCACCATAGCTTTTTCTAACACCCTTTCTCCTGAGAACTCAAAGTACTTTGCAAATATCTCAATCAATATCCCAACAGATTGTAGAAAGTAGAGCAGTCATTATCATTGCTATATTTTAGCAAGTCTAACACTTAGAGCAGTTTCAAGGAATAAGTATAGCACTCAGAGGTTTTTAAGGAACTCGAGAACACAAAGCTGCCACCCTAGGTGGTTTTAGATGCTTGCATTTCTTTATCCTTAAATTCTCATTGTACTCCCACTAGGTTCTGTCATGTCGCAAAGCATCTGTATTCACAGAAACCCCTCTCTTGATGCAACAGATTATTTGAGCATTTCATGTGATTATTTTGTCCTTTTACAGATTACATGTCCTCCGCCACTCCATTTAGTGCCAACAAGCAAACAGATTTGGAAATTCACAGAGCAGAACCTTTACCATTCTTCTGTTTGCTAGCAAGGGCAAGGTCTCTTCAGCAGGAGGCCCCAGTGACCCACACTGGGGCACGATTCATTAGGGAAGAGCCGCAGATTTATAAATCAACATGTCAGAAGAGGACGCTGGGCTGGACCCGTGGGAGACACATACCACGCACACATGTGCTCTGCTCTGTGCGTGCTCGCCTGTCTTTGGAGGCTCTCACTGTATAATAATCAATTATGCTGACAAGTTTCTCCACAAATGGTTTCAGCCTCAGTTACTTGTGTACCTCAGAGGTGAGATCTGGAGCCCTCGAAGGGGGAGAATGAGCGGGGAGCTCGGCTTCCAGGAAAAGAGAACATATGGAACGGTCTGGGGGAGCGAGCGCAGATGAGCAAGTGTGCACATGCAAGGGGAAACTCGTTCAAGGGTACGGGTACAATTCACGTAAGCCTCACACTGGCAGAGACAATACATTCCAGAAGAGCTAGTGAATTTTAAAACGTAGATCTTACTCCTGGCAAGGCTGGTTGTTGTAAACCTAGCATTCCAGCTCATTCTAGGAATAAAGTTAAGTGTGCTCTCTCTCTCTTTGACCTTTGCATGCTGAGAAAAACAGTATGCGTGGCTGGGCAAAAATCAAATGACAAGCAAACAGGGGACCTGACTGCAAACATGGTTTTAACATTGCCTGCCTTGGGGATATTGAACAAATAACTCTCCCTTTTTTCATTCATGAAAGATGTGACACTCTTTGTGAAGTGTGGTGACATCTCTGGCCTGCCCACTCTAAAGTGAGCTAGGGCTTTAACTCCTTTTCCCAGGTTTAGGTGAGTCACTTACCTTTCTTAGCTTTGCATTATACGAGCACATTATTTGTGAAGACAGAGGCCTATATGAAATGAGAAATTCCTGTAATGCAAACTGGGCACTAACCTCAGTGACCTCCAGACAAAGTTGGTGTGACAGGGACAGGACCACCCATCTCCTGCCCGGGAAGGCAGCTTTTCTCCTGAGTCCAGGAGGAGTTTGTGGTTCAAAATCAGAATACCGACACCCTGCTGTATTTCTAACACAATCCCTCCACACAGGGAACACCAACGCCACTGGGAAGGATACAGCGGACACAGTACAGTAACTTCCAGGCTTCAGGGCTTCGCCAATCAGCAAAAGAAAAAGGACCAACGGACATCCAACTTTCTATTTTGCAAATTATGATGCTTAAAACACAACAGATCACCTACAATACCATTGTTTTTATAAATGTGTGATCAAAGTATGAATATTTTAATACCAAAAATAGGAGGAAAATGAGAAAAAAAATGGCAATCTTTCCCCAAGAAAGTAAATTGGAAAAAAGGCGTGCGCGCGCACGGACGCACGCACACACACACTACACCGACTTTACCCATTTCCTGTGGATCCCATGTTGGACTGGCCTTTGGGGCCACCACTCGAGGAAGGAGTGCTGGGTGTCATTAACAGAGTGCATTTTTTGCAGACCCCCATGCCCGATGGGACATGTGAGCCAAAGAACAATGTTCAACTGTTGTCATTGCTTTAAGTTCTGGGGTGGGGAGGTTTTCGCTTTTAAATGGAACATTGTCATTCTACCAAATCAGGCCTTCATATTTATTCTAGAGTCTCTTACTAGGCTAAGAATGGGAACAATGGGGCTTATATGTTTTAAAAAGTAGAAGAAATTAAGTACACAAAGATTCAGCTGTCATGATTTTATCTTTCAGTTTTAAGTATAAATTTTTAAAAAATGCAAAATTCATACAAAACTAAAAAGTACTAAATGGAATAATAAAACTGTTCAACAGCTTCTTACTGCGGTGGGTATCTTAGAAGGCACTTTAAGAACATTCAGATATAATTTAGAAAGAAAACTCTTAATGATTCATAAAATTACCACAGTTTCATGTAACTGAAAACAATAGAGCCTACCAAAAAATACAGGCAGAGCATTCAAATTGTTTTAATGGTTTCTTACTTCTCTTCTTTTAAACTCTGTTCCTTTTATCGCTACGATGTTTTTGAGAAAAGTAGAATGTCCCTGCTCTCCATTTTCTTCTTTTATTGTTTCCCTTTTGTTCTAAAAATGAGGGTAAAATTACGTGCTTAGATCACTAGAGATTTTCAGATGGTCAGACAATGAGCATGGTGGTTCCCAGGCCTGCTTCTCTCCGAGATGTGGGCGTACGGCTCACTCAGGCTCCAGGACCTTGTTCGATACCAATCTGGTGTAGCCTGAGTACTTTCAGTATGTGACAAATTTCTGCCTGGGACAAGGATTAAAACTGATTTAATTGCTTAAGTCAAAATGGAAAACTATGCATTTATAAAGTATCCCTTTACTTTCCTGGTGCATGTATTTGAAATTAAATATTAAAAAGTGATGTTTTATATATTTTAACCTTTGAAGGTTATTCTGAATTATTTTTCTTAATTTACCCGTCACCCTGCCCGAGCTCCACCCTCCCTTGCTCCTTGTTCCATCCCTGTGCTAGAACGTTTCCTATTCCTGTGTTGTGGTGCTGGGTTGGTCTTCCTCTTCTTTTATTTTCGTGCGTTCCTTTTGCTATTCTCCTTTATGTCTTGAACTCTCCTCTACTTTTTTGTTTATTTTTATTTTTAGAGAGAGAGGACGGGAAGGAGAAAGAGAGGGAGAGAAACACCAATGTGAGACAGAGAACGATTTCTCTTATTGTCTTCTGTACATGCCCTGACTGGGGACCGAACCTGCAGTCGAGGTGTGTGCCCTGACTTGTAATCAAACTGGCGAACTTTCAGTTTCAGGGACAATGCCCAACCAACTGAGGCACACTGGCCAGGGCTCCCCTACTTCTTAAAAAGCCTGTAGTAAGGCCTGGTAACAACAAGAAGAGTTTATTTTATTACATAAATATGCAAATTTGTTTACTATATGCCAGGTATTGTTCTAGGTGGCTTAAAACATTATTAACGTATTTAATCCCCATAATAACTCTATGAGGAAAATACTATTATCGCCACTTGACAGTTGCTAAAACTTGACAGTTGATAAAATGGAGGCAGAAAAAGCTCAGTAACAAGTCAAGATAACACAACTAGTGACTAGTGGAGCCAGATGCAAAGCTAGTCAGCTTGGCACCCGAGCCCTTGGTCCTAACAAGAATACAAACGAGGAGGAGGAGAAAATAGGTGGAAACAGAGGGAAACAGAGGTGGAAACATAGGTGGAAATAGGAGGAAGACAGACGTTAATGAGTGACTCATTGGGGATGGGAAGGCTGGTGACCAGGGCAGTTTCGGGGTAACCATGGCTCCACTGCAGACATCTGGGCTTGGGGTTCCCTGGGACTGTGGGGCAAAGAAAGGTGAGGCAGGCATGGTCATGCGGGAGGCAGAGTTTTGCCATCTTCAGGGTAAATGGTAACTGATGTGGCTCAAGGGCATGAGGTTCTGGAATGTTGGCAGAGGCAGAAAAGAACAGTGTGGCTGGCAAATGTTTGACAAGAAGCTCTCCCGGGAGATGAGGAAGTCCCAATTCATAACGTTTGCTGGTCTCCATGTGTAAACATTCCCACCATGGCTGACTTCAGGCCACCAATGTGATGTCACTGAACCCAGAGCTGGGAAGAGATGCCCAGTGTCACACGTGGTAACACAATCTTTCTGCTCTCTGCTACAGTGAGGCAGAGACCCAAGAGCAAACATAGCAGAGCAATTTAGTACGATAATCAAGAAGTAATGAGTTTGAGTATTCATTGCCTTTGTTTTTAATATTATAGAACTTACTCTTTAATGATTGTGTTTAATAACCAGCTCACAAAACTTCTGCAAATTTAACCACCAGCAGCGGGGGAGCCCGTGGGAGCCGCCTCGCACATGCCACCGAGTGCGACTGCCCACATACACCCATTCTCAAGTAAGTGGCCAGACAGTGGTCTGAGGACTTGATCCTCACAACATCCCACAAATGACAGAGCTGCTGAGAAACAAAACATCCACTCTAATCTGGCAGGTGGAGAGAGAGGACAAATGTGAAAAAGAGACAGTTCGAGAAGTTAAGTTCAGGGGAGGCCTGAGTCTGTGTTCTCTAACGTGCCATCAGCCACGAGTGGCAGCAACAGAACCCTGTGAAGTCCTGTCACCCATCCTCATGCCCCCTAAGTCACTGTATCTTCACTCTCTGTCCTAGGTAGACTCCTTATTGATGGGAAAGAGGTCAACAGGAGTAGAGGTTACTTCGCCAAATGACCAGCTTTCGGTGAGTAAAAATGATAGACTGTAAAAATAATCACTATGGAATTTAATGATCACTATGTATATGCAAATCTAGACGTGGCGCTGAGGTAAATCTGCACAGAAAACTCTGATACGGAGAAGAAAAAGCCAAATATCACAGGGAATTAGGAATCTTTAGAGAAAGGCCGTCTTTTCAGTCACTAAGGTTTCCCCAGAGCCAAGCAAGTCTATATTTAGATTGTGCACAGTCTCTATAGAGTCTAATACTGTCATGTTTAGTCAGTATTTCCTTCACTGAATGAATTTCTGTTGTGTATGTTCCATGAAGTACCTGCCTTTGAAATTCTTGTCACTTGAATACAAAGGGATGCTTGTGTGTGAGAGTGAGAATTGGTTTTACGGGAAACTTTCTACCTTTTTCTTTCTTGTTCAAAATTCTAGTAATATTTGAAAATTCATGAACTCACAAAGGAATGCAGATTAAAAATTTCTGACCTCCAGCACTTGGTACAACCTTACTAGGTACAGTATGATACAGAATTTTATGTATAAAGTGTGTATCAAATGCTTGTTGAATTGAAAGATTAGTGCAAAGCTCCATCTCATTACCCCAAACTGCGAAATAATGGGCTGTTTGCTAATTGACACCTGAACATATAATTATAACTGGCAACCCTACATGGTAGAGCACCTGAGGTCAAAAAAATCAGTGAGCTTCCAGATCCCAAGTGGCCAGCTGTGGATTGAACTGGAAGTTAGTTAACACTGTTCTCACTTTTATAATTGCACAGAGAACGCACAGCTGGAAGCCTCGGGGTGGCTCCAGGAAAGCCAGTTCCGAGGCCGGGGCCCTGCCAGCGTTCGTGGCAGCGTTCGTGGCAGCGTTCGTAGCTGCCCTGCCCGGGCCCCGCTTCTCCAGCACTCGGGCTCTCCGGCCACAGACTCTGCCTTAGAGCAGGGGTCTGCCTCTGCGTGCTGGCTGATGTGGTTCACCTTGGATGCAGAAAAACAGGCTAAGTCTAATTAAGAACCTTTATAGACTCTTTTTTCCCCAGAACAACATCTGATGAATATTCTGGAGCATCCAGAGGGAAACACTGTGCTAAGGAGATGTGAACCTAGAGGCGGGGGAGGGGCCGCTCATCTTTACTACGTGCCTCCTGGGTGCAGGGGTTGTGCTAAGCAGGGTCACGCACTTCGTCTCACGGAGACCTCACACGCCTGATTTTACAGAGAAGGCGGGGTGGGGGCTGCTGGGGAGGTTCAGTTCCTTGTCCACCGTAACACGGCCAGTCAGCGGTCAGGTGCAGCGCTGCCATGCACTGGCCCCATTCCGAGGCCCCTGCCTTGTACCCCTCGGTGACTCGAATCCCGAGTTCTCGGGCCAGGCCCTAGTGTGAAGGAGACCACCTTCGTTTCGGTCTTCTTGAAGAGGATGTAAAACTTATATACACAGAAATTTAGCTCCCCACGTGAGGAGTGTTGAGTGATTTTGACCATGGCCTCAGGGGCTCTGGAAGGTTTTATTACAGACAAGTTAGAGCCTGAGCTGGCCCTCATCAGCACAGGGAGGTAGGAAAGGAAGGGGATGGTGTTCCCCACTCCTTCTGTTGCCTGATGGACAGCCCGGCAGGGCCTTGTAAGTAAGGGCACAGGGAGCAGGGAGGAGGTGCCTTGGGGAGGATTTACTTCTGGGTAAAGCAAGCAGATTGAACGTATACATCTAGCCTCTCTCCCTCCCAAAAATTGTCACTGAAATGTCAGAAAAGGGATTATTTTTTCCCCAGACATAAAAACCTATATGGGTAAGGAGGGCAGGAGGGAGAAAACAAAAGCACATAGCTCTGGAACCTGGAAAGCAGATCCGAATGGCAAGTGCCGCTAACAGACTCAAGTGAGTGGGGTCCTCTGTCAGCAGCAGGGAACGCTGGGAAGCAACCCGTCTCTCCTGTGAATGCCTGACAGCCCCAGGTGCGTGTGGATGTGGGGACAGGTGGGAAGGAGGTGCCTAATAGAGGGGTCAGTGGAAAGTTATTTAAGTAGTCAGATCCTCAGGTCCCTTCCCTCACCGGGGAACCGTCTCTCCTCCACACTGGTAAAAATCTGAAGGTTTACTCCCTGGAAAGGGTTAAAAAAAAAGGGTCTCTGAAGTAGAAGACAGGATAAACAGTTAAGAAAGGGGTGGGGAGGAAGGGGGAATTAAGTGAACTTATGCATTCAATGCCAAGAATCCCTAGCTCTCGTCCACCGTCTTCCCACCTCGACTCCTGGATGCTGTCAGCAAGGCCTGCGCTCTGCAGACAGCAGACTGGTGGTCCTTCCGTCCCCAGCCCGGACCAAGCAGTGAGATCAGAAGAACACATGAAAGCTGAGGATCTCCTGTCCTTAATGTTTGAAAAACAGAAAGGATCTCTTTGAACCACAGTCCGGGTGGAGCTATTACTAAAGACAGTTTCAAGTATTTTAATAGACTCATGAAAGAAAATTCTTATTTCTTATCTTCTGTGTCCTTGGCAATTATTTGATTGCCAAATTGATGAAATAACCTCAAATTCACGCTGGTTTAAATGAGAAGGCCATTAGCACGCGTGCTTTAAAGATCCCTGGGAACCACGTGGTCAGATAACACACAGTGCAGTGCCAGGTTATGATCTTCCTTTAATTGAGGTAATCGATACCCATTTGCTCTGGGTTCTACTGAAAGGCCCTGGCTGGTCTCCTTTAATATGCACACCCACGTCTGCGGCTTCTAAAAATTAGTCTTTGGCAGGTTTAAGTAAGTGATTAGAGTTTTTCATGGTTACCCTACAGGTCATATGACGCTTCACACTTAAGTGAAGGCGACAGGATAATCTTCGGAGAGACTCACTTCTGTCCTCACTGTCACGGGAAACTTGGGGGGTAGGGTCAGAGAGACTTTTCTCTTCCTCTGTTCCCACTTGTAAAAGAATAGCCAAGTCTTTGATTCCCAGAACGCCCCAAGTGACATCTCTGCCCAGGCCTCTGGGAAAGGGGGACTGGGTAGGGGCACTCCATGCTTTGAAAGGACTGATGACAGGGGCTGTAATGACCACATTGGACCTTGCTGAGTGCTGACGACTGTGTTAGAAAGTGTTCACATTAACATGCAAGCCAGGAATTTACATATTAATTTACTTACTCCTTGCAACAACCCTGCGAAGAAGGTGCTATTATTATTGCCAGTTTACAAAGGGGAAAACTGAGACAGGGAATGTGCTAAGGCCACACGGCTGGTGTGTGGCAGAACCAGGACTTGAACCCAAGACGCCTGACTCAGAGCCCACTGGCTTATTCACTCACAGCAGATAGAGCCCTGGGTCTGGGAATGCCGGGAGGAGAGGCCACAGTTTCCGTAAGTGGCAGCACACCCCCATGCAGTGCCCCGGCAGGTGGCAGATCGCTGATGACATGGAGTGTAGACCTCCAGGAGCCCACCACTGTGCTACAGACTTGAGGGTCCCGGGTCCAGGCCCAGTGGTTGAGTTTGGTTGGCATTGGTGGAGAGATTACATGGCACGGCAGTGCCGGATATTTCCAAATCCACTAAAGGGACTTGCAAAAGAGCTGCTCGGCAAAGACTAGGATGAGCAGGGCCCATCTGGGTGGGCGTAGCAATAAGTATTTCTCTCTTCGTTAGGGAGAGTCGCATAACTCTTGCAAAGCTGTACAACTCATAGCTTCAGAGCGCACGCAGACTCTCGGGTCCACAGGTGAATCAAAGAGAGCTCCACTTTGGAACAGGAAGAAAAGAGAAATAAATTGGGAGGTACTTACCAGAGCTGAGATTTAATCCCAAGCTCCGAAAGAAGTAAGTGGCAGTGTTTCAGGTTAACCAATCCTCATTGCCACCGCAGGACTCCACAGCTCCTCGCCAGTCGTGGTACGGCCACCTAACCTGCAAGGCCTCTCCAGCCAGCACCGCCTCCTGTCAACCTCCCCCATTTCCCACTGGCTGCACCGGACTGCAGACCCTTGCCACATCTGTGCCTTAGGGCCTCTTCCCCCGCTACCTGAAGGGTCCACCCCTCCCCTTTCTCTGCTTCTTCATATGCTCCTACTTAATCTGCAAGGTCAGACGTCAGCCTCTCTGAAGGCTTTTGCCAAATTACTCACTCATTCCTTTGTGTTCCCACAGTGCTTGGAACAAACCATCACTGCAGAACCACTTGTTTGCTTATCTCCATTCCTTAATCCCCGGCCCCAGCCATTTCGTGGGAAACAGACCTGGCGATCACGAGGCCTGCGTATGCTGAGTGGCCCGTCAGCACCCACTAAGCCGAGGGCCTGAGGGTGGCGGTGGGTGGTGTGTAGAGGCAAGAGTCAGAAAGGCTGAGGCTCGCCCCTAACTCTGCCAGTGGCTTGATCTGTGTGACCTTGAGAAAAGTCACTTAATTTCTCTCAACCTCATTACCGTTGTCGAGATTACACAAGATCACACCTGCGAAAAGCTGCCTGGGTGCACTGGGACAACGCTCTAACCAACTGAGCTGCCCAGCCAGGGCTGACGAGTCTCCTTAAATCTGGCTGGGCAAATGACATCTGTCAAGATAACAATTTTTGTCCCATGAAACTTATCTATGAAACACTTGAAAGTGTTAATAATAGTAAGCATCTTCCAAATTACATGCATAATAATCCTTCAGTGTTCACTTGTATTTTTTTCAAACACGAATTTGTCAAATAAAATCTCAATTCCTAATAGGTGGCTTACCATTTAAAAAATTTTAATAAAACAATTCTAGTACATCCTTACACTTAACATAATTTCTTACACTCCCATTACTAATGATTTTTCTAAAATACATTCATGCTTCCTGTCTTTTCAGAGTAGAGTCCATAGCTCTTAACCTAGCTCCATAATGACGCCTCACAAATTAACGATTCACCGTTATTAACAGCGATCTTTCTGTTTAGCCACAAAGCTTTGTCCTTAACTGTGATCATGGCAGACCGGCCAGTCTGTACCCCACTTCAATGGCCAAACCGGCATGACACTTTAGGATTTTATACGGTGTTTGTTATAGACGACACGTTATTAAATCTCAACGCTTTGAGAGAAGAGAACAGCCGGCGCCCCTTGTCAGTCTCTGATTGTTAACTTGCTGCTGCTTAAAATGACGTGAGCCAGGAAGGCAGGCAGGCAAACTTTTCTAGGATAAAATAGGCTTTGACTAGGGGACTGTGGGTTTATGATGATGTCTGCTTATGCAAATCAGAAGCTTTCCATTTTACTTATAATCAACTTCTGGTACCTAAGTTCTGAGTCAATCAAGTGCTCAGGCAAAATGCAGGAGTAGCATTATCCTGTCCAACAAGTCAGGTGGACAAAATGATATGAATACTTTGATGAATGAAACAGAGTTCATGATACAGACGGAATTTTTTCCAATCCTTGCGTTTAAAATGGAAGCTGCTTGAAAGCAAAGCCTGGTTCTACTCATTTTTGTATATCTCAGAGCGCCTAGCATTTTGCCTTGTACATAATTAACAACCAATTATTATTTACTTCATGAAGTAACTATAGGAGTAACAGGGAAGGAGCCTTCAGCATTTCATCCAGTGCACCCACTGCCCCTAGTGCGGAGGAGGACAGTGCGTGTGGGCGCCCCTCCCACTCAGGGCACAGGGTGGACAAGGGGGTCACAACAGCAATGTGGCTGGTTGGGGAAGGCGGAGAAGGAAGCCAGGGCTGGCCACGCAGGGCTGCGGAAGATGCTGACACAGAGAGGACCTCTTCCTCCACTGTCCCCAGGCCATGGCTCATGGGGACTAGCTGTCTATTCTGTGGGTTTCTATTCTCAGGGCTCCTGCTCTGAGGAATCTGATCACCTAGCCCCACTTGTACATTTTCACTTCCTACTGTGGAAGACCACTGGGTCCAAATATCCCATGGCGGGGTAATGCTTATGTTTCCACATCCAGTGCACACATGACGCTTATGAAGTCCAATACTGCAGTGACAGACGATCTACCTCTTGTTCCATAAATATCTATGCTCACCACACCCTCCACTTTTCCTAATTTGAGTGCAAATTGTCTTTTTTTTTTATTTGAACATCCTAATCTTGAAGATTTTGAATGCACTTTAACATATCAGGATATCTCATTATTAGTTTTTTAATCTTCACCTGAGGACATGCTCATTGATTTTAGAGAGAGGGGAAGGGAGAGAAAGAGGGACAGAAAGATCGATGCGAGAGAAAAGCATTGACCAGTTGCCTCTCATATGTGCCCAGACTGGGACCCAACCCACAGGTGTGCGCCCTGACCTGGGGGAATCAAATTCGTGACCTTTTGGATTATAGGACAATGCTCCAACCAGTCGAGCCACATGGACCAGGGCAAGCGCAAAAGTCTCAAAGGCCAGAAGAAGAGGATCTGACAGTTTACTGCTTACCAATATGCCATGCGCGGATATTCAGCAAGCTGTGCTGGAAAAGTCTGGGAGCTCATGGAGCTACCTAGCAGTTCTTGTCAACTTTGGTAAAATAACAAGACTCTCTGCGGTTTCACCATCCAGAGGAGGCAGTGGAAGAGAGTGAGGGGGGTGTAGCGTCAGAGTTTGAGGACCCAGATGTGTTACATTAGCTAAGTCAAAGGCTCTAATATTCAGGGACATGATCGATTTGCACATATAAACTGGTGGACCTAGTCAGATCGCATTTCAGAAACCTGTGGGCAGCACCCACAGTGGCCACACAGTGCTCTGTAGCACCCATCACGCTATTTATGCAGAAGAGCCATCAGAGAGGGCAGCACAGACGGTCAGCAATCACCAAAGAACTGATGGCGGCGATGAGGGTAAGTCCGAGGCACGGCAAGGGCAGATGCCGGAACTGACACGAGAAGATACACTTCTTATCGCTTCTAACACTGTTCTACACAGGTACAAGTGGAAAGCAAAGAATGGTCTCCTGCGGCCTTTTACGACATCTGTTTACCTACATCGCTCAGCCTTGAACCTTCTGCTTTAGAAGTTAATTTTTAAAAGCTTTTACATATTTCTTTGCCCTAATGTAATTTCTCACCACCACCAAATGTAAAAAGAAAACTGTAGGTGTTTATATATGTATGTACCTGTGTTTCTGTATGTACGTATGTATGTATCTGTCTATCTAACCTTTATTTTAAAAAGCAACCTTGGCTTCTTGTAGGGATCCTTGAAAATCTTAGGAACAGCTACAGCTTCACAGCTCCATGACCTTCAGCTTACCCGACGGTCATCGTTCTGCTGTGACTACTTCTTTGGTTAATCCATCAATCAATGAAACAAACAAACAAACAAACAAAATGCCTCAATTAATGAAGCCTTAGGAATAAAGTTCTTTTTGATAAAGTAGGTCAAACTAAAAAAAGGATTAAAATAAACTAAAAGTACGAATCCTGTGGACCAGTGTTGATGTACGCCTTGTGGCTTTATCGGCGTGTTTCTGATGCTACATACATAAACGACAGCTGACCAGGTACCTTGTCGAGGGGCTTTATATTTATAATCACCAAAGGAATACAGGTTTGACCTTAGAACTATGAAAGCAATTCTTTACCATTTCCAACCTTGCCTTCTTTACCCTTCATTATCTTGATGTGCAAGGTACTTCCCTCCACACCAGTGTTCCTCAAAGTGTGGCCCAGGAAATGCCTTTGTGAGAATCACCCGGAAGTTACTGCTACAGTCATGGACTCCTGAGCCTCGATCCGATCTAGGGAACCAGGGTCTGTGGGGTGGGGCCCGGAAATTCCCGTTTTTAAACAAGTCCATAGGCAATTCTCGAGCTCCCCGATTCGAGAATCACTGTTTCTGGTCCTACTGTCGCTTCTCATTTCCCGAAAACTGAGCGCCTGCCCTGTCTAAGCATTGGCCTGCTGTAAAAGAATCGTCCCTTCGCGTGCCTCAATTCTCTTTTGGCTTGAGAACGGACTGGGACGGTTCGGCATTATTTGCGAAAGAGGTGGCAGTTGAGCTAGTAATACCTGGTCATCTGGGGATGGGTGACGGGCATCCCCGCAGAGATGAGTGAAGGAGCAAGAGAAGAACAGAAAAGCAAGAACGCTCTCAGCATATGAAGAGAACAGGGAGCAGTGGGCTTTGGCTGAGACGCCGGAATTATTTCTAGTTACATATAATGAGGAAGAGACACAAACAACCACATGGACACCATGTGTGCTATGCCCACCACCTATTCAGGTAAGACCATGAGATTATTATATGTATGTGTTCATTCTTTTAAAAGTTTCAAGTGTTTTGCATAGGGTATTATTATTATTTCAGGACCTAAAGACTTTACATGCCATGTCTAAAACCTGGAAATAAAGAGGAAAAAGAGAAATACATCCATTAAGCACATATGTGTGTTAATTTTATACTAGATATATTACAATTTGACCTTCCATTCGTCAACATTTCTCCAAAGTATTATTTTCCTTAGTATGAAATCCAAACTGGTGGACGTTAAGATGTTTGCCAAAAGTCACACAGCAGCTGCGTAGGGGGAAAGATTTGCTTTAATTTGTTCTGCATGGTTCTTCCTCCCTTCTCTCAAAAGGCCAGACACATCCCTGGAGTCACCAAAATTAACATTTTTCACTGTAAGTGACACTTTTTAAAAATGAAGAACGGCTGGCTCTCTCTTCCCGAGAACTTCGAGTTTGGTGATCTCACATGCTCTGCTGGTTTGACTGTAACGCGGAGAAGCGCTGTGGGAAAATGGGGCTCAGGAAGGGAAAGAGCTGCCCAGCGCCAGCCGGCCCGTGTGACCGGGCACTCCCGAGCGCAGCTTGGGCTGGCTCCTCTTGAGGATATGTAGGCTCTGGTCTGCAGAATTCTAAGTAAAAAGCCAGAATTATATAGGTTGAACCATATGAAATCACCAGTATTTGACACTGGTTGACCTACACGTGGCAATTTCATAACCTAACAGAAGCACTACACATGTGCTCTCAGGAGCTCTCTAAGCTCCGCTTTCCAGATGATAATACAACTACTTTTAAAAGCTTCAGCATACAAACAGTGGCAACATGGAGTGTTACACTTCGCAGAGCTCAGAGCAATTTTCATCCAGCATCTTATTTTATCTTCGGGATCCTGTGCATGGAAGACACCCAGGAAAATTCCACTCTTTTTCAACTCCTAAAACTCAGAGGCGAATCTTTTATGTTGGGCCATTTGCCCTATCTCTAGAAGGATTTTGGGACTTCACTGTCTAAAACAAAGAAAGAAAGAAAGAAAGAAAGAAACAAACCCCAACAATGGAACTGTCCTGAGGATGGCAAGAAAGTGGCTCTCCAGTCCTTGTCCTCAGTTTGATTTGCTTCCAGTGCTAATGACTGTGAGCCACTACCCTGTGAATCAACCCACTCAGGTCTTCTAATGCCAGCTGCAAGTAGGAAATGAAAGGCAACGGAAAGCCAGGCGCTGCAACAGTTCCAGGGCGGGTACCAGATCCAAGAGACACTCATCCATTAACCAAACAGCAGCACTTTCAAGCCCAGCGGGAACCAGCAGCTCCCTGCTGAGAAACAGAAATTAACTTTGCAAGGAGATAATTCGTCTTTAGATGGTTGTCATATTCAGAAAAGCTCTCCGGGTGAGGGGGTGGGATGAGAGGGAGGGAAGCTCCTGACAACAGAGCCGCGTATAAACAGGGAGCCAGGTGGCACTGAAGATGGATGTTCTGTCTGGCTACCTCTGGGACACATGCGTGAAATGTAGCAGGAGCTCTGGGGCCACTTCCGTCCTAATGGCTGCTTGGAAAAGCTGAGACCGCATTAACGGTGGCTGTAGATTTAACCCCACCAACAAGGCTCAATAAGAGAAGTGGAATTCGGTCTTTGAAAATCAAATTGGTGCCAGTGAGTGGGGTTTTGCAAGGTTTTGGAGGAAATAGTCAAGTTCCCAGAGGGTGTCAATGATGACAACAAAGAGGCCTGCTGGAGTGGAAGGCTGTCACAAAATAAGCAATTGGAATCTGAAATGCACCCTGGGA
>PVJD01009960.1:0-57753 GCA_004026545.1 Mormoops blainvillei
AAAAAAATGTACATTAAAGAACTTAGAATGCATTTTATCAAATTCTAAAGTCTGAACCAAAATACATAATTTAATCCATGCCAAATCTCCTGCTTATTACCTGGCATATTTGTGGTCACCTAGCACAAATGAAAGTTATGATTTTATATCATGTCTATCCCCCATAGGTGCTTGATTTCTATTCTTGGCTGCTATTATTATTTCTATTTTATTTGTGATCCAAAAACCGTTAGGATAAAATTTGTAAGTGGGATCACACCAGTCTTTTTATTGGTATAAGTTCCCAAGGCGCTGATCTCAGACTCCCAGGTAATGATTAGACCAAAATCAGAGGAACGAGGTTCAGGAGCCTTTTGTGTTCTTATCATCCGTAAACTGTGTACCTAAGACAGGGCAGTGCAGAGATGGTGTGTCTGCTTGAAGACACTCTGTATCACGGAATTCTGCCACAGAGACCTCGCAGCTACTCCTGTCCATCCGAAGGACGTGGGGTGAATGCTCGCAGCAGCCCCGCGGCCCTCCCTGGCTTGGCAGAGCCCTGTGTGTGGTAAATGTGGGTTCTGGCTGCCTGACCCTCCAGGATATATATAATACCGAGCCACAGCAACTTGATAGCTTTCTGGAGTTTTCTCATCTAGACCCTAGTGCTATAAACTAAGCAATCCCATGATCTTGCCCTTGAACAACCCAATTCTTCCCTATGGGACAGTGCGCAAGCGTGACTGGAGGGAGCCTGGGGTCTGGAAGCCAGCGGGGGCGTGGTCAGGCTGGAACCACCACCCTCCCCGTGACTTCTAAGTGACTTAGCAACACGCGGCTTGCTTTTACGTCCCATGTGTGCAAACCGTAGCCTAGTGCTTGAGTGGCAGCTCACAGATATCCAACCTCTTTATTATTTTTTAAAATCTCTTACGACAAATCTTACCCTGCTTGTGAAGTAAGAAAAAACTAGAACCTTGTTTGAGGAAAAAACAAACAAGCCAAACAAACAACCCCCAAACCCCAAAACCAAAAGCCATCCAGGCCTACAAACCCTACTTCATTTTGGACTGTGGGGCCAATCCTTGCCGAGTGGCACCTATAGGACCGTCCCAGCCAGGTGTGTCTCCATTCTGGGCTCCTCAGACCCCACATCGGCCAGCCACTTGGCCTGTCGACCTGCTTTTAAGATGCCCAGTCCTTACCGAACCATTCCCCTCCCATCGCCCAAAATAAACTACAGGCAACGACACGATAAACAGGATGTGCTTCTCCTTGCTGAGTGCATTGGCTTAAGGCATAGGCACGTTTCCCCTCTTTGAACAGAGATGGCGTAATCCCCTGTCCCAGCACAAGAGCTGGCCAGGGTGACCCTGGAGCATGATGATGAAGACGGAGTGATGGTGGTAGCTGATGGCGGGAATTAGAGAGCTGCCTGCCCACGGGGGGGTGGGTGCTGCTGGGCTCAGGGGACACAGTGATTCTGATAAAGACACTTGACTCAGTTTATGTTACATTTCAGAGATCATGTCTTGGTTGGGGGGTGGGGGGACCATATAGTACTTCAGATTGGTTATTCTCGGAGAAAACATAACGGTGGATTTAGGAATATGAATATCCCTACATCAAAAATATATATATATATAAGATCAAGTCAATATGTGCATGCCTTTAAAAATAAAAGGCATGTCTCTAAATTACCTAGAAATCCCCCAAAACATAAAGATAATTAGGTTCCTGATGCTACTCTTAGACTTCCATCTCCAAATGGCTCCCCTTGGGTAGGGATCCCCCTCTTGTTAATTTTTCGATCCAATTATTCTGAGTTGGAGTTTATTGATTTAAGTCAAAAGTGAGGATGGAACAGATTTCGAGCCTTTTTCCCTCTTTAAACAGAGATATGTCACCCATTTACTCTTTGCCTGTAAGGTCACTGAGGAGTAGCTGTTGTCCTGTCTTGTGCTGACTTAAGACTCTGGTTTTGACTGGGGGATAATATATGAGTTTGAAGGAAGTAAGACAGCAGGAGTTGGGTGAGCAGTTCACGCTTTGCTAAAATTCATCCTCCACACTCATCCAACTACAAAAGCCCCCAAACATTTGACTGCAAAGGAAGAACAGCCTTATCGTGTTTCTATGGCTGAGCTGCCCCATCCCTAACTTGAAGAGGGAGAAGTTGGTCAGCCTCACTAAAGCTGCAAAAGGAAACCAAGAGGTCTATTTTTAATTCCAGGGCCTCAGCGCCTGAGCGTGACTTGGAGATTCCCGCCATCACTGCCCTGTAATGACACTAAAGGAGAAGAAATGCTGTTACTCAAAGGTGTAGATGAATATTTGGTAAGTGTCCAAGACACTGAGTGGTTTTTGAAGGGTCTGGGGAATGCTGAGCCTGAATTGGTGTTTTGATTTTTATCATGTAGGTGGTGAGGTGGGGATGGAAATGACCGGATATCCAGGGTCACCCATGGTTCCTTTTGTACTGAAACCTCATTTTATACAGAGGATATATATATTTATTTATATATATTTATATATATTTATATCCACCCACACACGCAAACACACTCACGCGTACACACACGCACGCACAAGGTCTTTGATAGGCTTTCTGTGTTCTAGTAAAAATAGCTGGCAGCCAGCGTCTGAAGCCAGAAAAAGGCCTCCTGCTGCCAACAACGTCCACTATGGAGAGTCTCTCAAAGGCAGACACTTGTGTTTATCTGACAAGTGGAACCGGTCCCTGCCTGGGACAGGAATAATCTCCCATTGGCGCAGACGCAGATCTCGAAGACCTTCTGCCTCGTTCCTGTGGGCGTGTAGGATCCGTGAGGCAGTCTAGGTAGTTTGATTTTCGCAGCATCTAACTTAATCTAAAGAGAGTAAATAGGAAGGAAGAGTTAGAGGCTGGCATGTATTCTCCTGACATTCAGACATAGTAGATGAATGTGCAATTCAACTTAAATCAAATGAGCATGTACTATGCGTTGAGTGTTGTAGGCACCGGGCATGCAGAGGTAAGACAGAAAGTCCGTACCCTCACAGAAGCTTATATTCTAGCAAGACAACACTGCACTGCCAATGTTACATATACTAGCATTTTGCAAGAGTCTGTCATGTCGAATGTGAATAGAGTCCCAGAGTGAGGTAAGTTTGGAAATGCTACTGTAGCAATTTCCTTTACCAGGGGCCTTTCTCAGACCCTAAATAAGTCGGTGTGCATCGTGAATCTTCAAGAATATACAACACTTCCTGGGTTTAAGTTACGACATAACTGATTCCTGTGGAATCTGGATTCTGACGGCGTTAACTGCACCTGATGTAGTCACTGTTTTAAATGTGTGTGGCTTGGAGTTTGTGGCTGTTTGAAGAGACAGTTTGATAACAGACTGCTCAATCTGATGAGCTCTTTTAGAACAGATACAGCAAATGTCAAGCCAATGAAAAGATGGACTTGGCGTATAGAGACAGCCCGAGGCCGGTCACCTCTCTGTAGCTGTGAAAGGTAGAATTGAGTTTTCCTTTAAAAAAGAAAAACACATTTTTCCTCTTTTTAAAATTCTTAAATAGAAAACTTTGCTTATGAACACAATGAAGGCATTGAAAGAGTTTGTATTTGGATCTGGTTTCCTTGACATTGCTTGCAAAAACACAAGCAACCGTTCTGTTCATCAAAGAGGGATCGTGTTGGGGTAAGCACGAATGTTTGTCATCTGTGACCCTCTTGTTGCCTAGTCTGTTGAACTTGCAGCTCGTCTGATTTGGGAGAGCTGTTGGATCTGCCCCTCCATGCTCAATGCAAGTAGAACCATGCAACAGAAACTTTACAAATGACTACAAGTTAAGTTTTGCTTTAGCCAGATGTGTGCGTGATACCTAGCTTAATTGGCCAGCTACCTAAATCTTATTTGAAGGTGACAAGAGACAGAGTTTAGACACAGCCATCATCTCTATGGCTGTATGTATCATTCTGTACTTGGCAATACATGCCGTTGTCTCAGCACCCCACAAAAGATGACTCAGGGTTTTTACATGTTGTGGGTTTGGCTTATCATTGTCCCGTTTGACATGTCCGTTTCAGAAATAAAATCCGCTGGCTGGCCCCTTCTGTTGTTACACTGTCGGGTCAACTCCGGTGGCAAAAGGAGGAACAAACCAGTTGTGGGCAAGGCTGGCTCGTTGCAGCTGCATCTCTGTGGGCTCCTGTCCTCCTCTCCCCCTACCTCTCCATCTTTGGACTCCAGTCTCAGCTCTGTTCTGCAGGTGGCTTCCATATTGCCGGCTTCTGCATTTATTTCTACTCCTTTTGGGGCCTCCATCACCAGAGACCGGGTTGGGGACTCCAACCTGAAACATACACAAGGCTAAGATTAAAGATCCCGTTTCAGTTTGTGTGTGTGCGCACGTGTGTCTAAAAGTTGAGAGGAAGTTTGATGCTCAGAGCATTGAAATGGCATGTCAGTATTTGAGCAGCAGATTTTTCTAGCTTTGATTTACAAACCTGGTCAAGTCGACAAGGGAGAACATCTGGGCATTACCTTCGCTGCACATCACAAAGGCTGTAAGGAGGAAACTCGAGGGTCCTGACTTCTTATCATACACCCAGCCAGTCACTGCTTTATTGGGAGAACTAACCAAGTTCTTATATAAGTTTTGTTTATTTTTTGAGTAAGACAATCCCGAATCTAAACTGAGCTTCCTAAGCTGGTAGATAGCCCTTCTACTCTGTCCTACTTTCTGTGTCTTCCACGGAGGCAGAGAGAGACACACCTGGACTCAAGCCATAGCCACGGGGCCGCCACTGTACAACCCTGGGTGAGCCTTTCTTTCTTCCCTGTTTTCTCCTTTCCAGAATTTCTCAAAGCCTCGGCTTCCTCACTTATAAAGTGCTTCAAACAGTGGCTGGCGTGTTGGAACACATAATATGTATTAACTTATGATCACTGCTGGCACTGTTGTTATACCAGCAAATCGTAAAGAAATGGCAGGCCTTCCTGGAAGACTTGTCAAGTGAAAGCTCAGAACAGCTCAGTGGCTGGTGGGGTTTGGAGAGGGATGTGATCTGACCGCAAAGGGATGGCGTGAGGACGTTGTCGTCAGTTATATATCTGTTCTGTTTTGTGGTGGTTACATGTTTCTGTGAGTTTGCGGACACTCCTATAGCTAGAGCCCTGAAAGAGCGAATGACTTTTATTGCTCGTAACTTAGTTATTATGTTAATTACCCTCACAAAACAGAGGCTAATATCCTTAGAGTATGTTAATTAACTATTGTGTGTTAAGTTAAAAACAGAGGCTGATACTCTGTTTTTAGAACAGATTTTTGCCTAACTCAGTTCATGTGAAAAATATTACCCACCCACTGAATAGTCCACAGTTTGCTGTTATTACCAAGTACCAATGAATGAAGGTCCTCCTCTCTGTTGCAGAGAGACGGAGTGTCCCAACTCAGGAAGCAAAGGCCTCAGCATGGCTCTCCAACTGCTCTGATTGGGACCAATTTCCTGTGTTCCTCACTTTCAGGCATTAAAAAAAAATTCTCGCCTGAGGATACGATTATTGATTTGAGAGAGAGAGAGAAACACGGATGTGAGAGAGAGACATCGATCGGTTGCCTCCTGCATGCGCCCTGGTTGAGCTGCAACATTTTGGCATGTGGGACAATGCTCCAACCCACCGAGCCACTGGCCAGGGCGCTCGCAGACACTTTGAACACGTTAAAATGGAACATCACCCTCTCTGCCAATTGCAGACTCCCTTCTCTGCCCCCCACCCTCCCTGCACTTCAGGCAACCCCCCCGGGGCTTCACAGGTGGCAGGGGAGCACGGTGATCACTGGGAGATCGCCACTGAGAATCACGCCACCTTCCGCAGGTGCCACAGGAGGGCGACCCCACACGCCCAGGCCTGGGCTCGAGGTTTGCTTCCGGGCAGCAGGCTTCTCCATTGATTTCTGCGCTTCCCCTACGGTGACTTGACCGGAATCAGAGAGAGAAACTGCAGGTCCAGTGTTTGTACACGGGCTGGCCTGGACTTCTCTGTAACTCACTCTTTCCCTTCTGACCTCCCTGCTTGGTGCGCAGCAAAAATCCCTCGAGCCCTACCTTCTCCTCGCAAGACCTTCACCGGGTGGTGCTGGGCCAGGTGTGGCTCTGCCTTGAACTACCGAACTACCGAATTACCTGTTCACTTCATCTGCATGTGGGTTTTCTCACTGTAATGTCAGTACTGGGAGGGTTCTCATTACCAGAGCAACAGGGAATGCCGTCTGTGCAGGGCAGCCTTGCCCAGATACCGAACCCAGCTTACCTGAGCTTCTCCTGTGTGCTTGGCCCCTCTCACTTTTGAAATACGAAGATGGTTTCACATCTTGGTTTTTCTCTGTCCTGTAAGGTCTGACTGACTTAGCCCAGTTTATCCTACTTTTTCTAACATCTTCTGTCTTCACTAACATTGATACCCTCCCCTTATGGCCTAATTTTCCCTTCTGATAATATTGCCCGCTCACCTCCAACTTTGTTCATACTCTTCTCAATGGTACTGCTGCCACCCACCTTGCCCAGGTGACAGTTCCCATGCTGACTCTGTCCCCTTCACCCTCCCTCCTTTGATCTGTTAACTCACAACTTCTCCACAGTCAGTATACTAATCCGTCTCCAACCTGGACTATTTCAGCTGCCTCACAAGTTCATTCTCTCATTTTTCCTCTTCTCCACTGTGCTTCCCGTGCAAGTATGTCTTCCTGAAGTGAGTTTTGAGTACGTCACTTCTCCTATCAAAACCTTCACAAGTTCCTCAGAAAAGATCTGAACTTCAGAGTTTGCTCAGCCATTGAGAACTTGGTCTGACGTATTTTGTTACGTTTTGTTTCTTGCCACAAACATCAGCTGTGTTTTACTGAGCACGTACTAGGTAGTGGACCCTGTGCCAACTGTTTTCTATGTGTTACCTCATTCAATCCTCACAAAAATCCTATGATGTTGCAATTCCTGTGATTCTGATCGCACAAACAAGGAAACTAGGATAAGACACTTGCTCGGGGTAACACATCTAGTAAAAGGGCAGGGCCCAGACTCAAAAAAGGGCAGGGCCCAGACACCAAAGCCCGTGCACCAACCACTATACCAAACCACTTTCAAAAGAACTGACCTTCTTTCCTGTCCATCATATCTTCATGCTGTTCTCTGTAATTAAATGCAGCCTCTTTCTTCCTGGAATTAGCCCTCGTATTCCCAAACCAGTCTCTGTATATAAGAGTCAGGTGATGTACTACACGTGGCTCAGTGACACACACTTCCCAGTGCGCAATATTTTTCATAACTTATTTAAACAGTTGGCATCCGTGATATCAAATTCAGAACATGGTGGATGTGTTCATATTTGGTAGATAGTATTCAAAGTGTGTGATTCACATCAAAAAGACAGTTTCGGGGGTGGAGAACTTGACAGAAAAAAAAATCTGGAGGTTGGAGAAGTTTATCAGATGGCGTTGGCATTTCAGACAGGCATTGGAGTTCACGTTACTCTTTCCCACCCGCCGTGGGCGCCGAGAGCAGCGGCAGACCTCCAAGGCCAGCGTGGACGCCAAATGCCTAGTCCTTTCCCCGTCAGCCTTGGAAGGGCAGGGTGCTGAGTGAGGGAGCTACACTGAAACCTTTCCTACTGTGAAAGGCGACAATAGGTAGACAGGACCATTTCGAGGAAGCAGAGATCAAAAGGTAACTGGCTTTCCGTTTCACAGCCTTAAGGTCCTTTGCTGGTTGGCATTTTGGGGAGTTTACTCACATGCTAATCTTTTCATGGTGATAAAAGCTCCTGCAGGAGCCCTGTGGGGCCGGCAGAGAGCAGACAAAGCACTGCTGAAGCGAAGCCAATCAATTTCTGACCGTAGATTACCGGTCACACAGCACAATGGCTTCCTTGGCACAGAGCAAGGCAAAATGGAAGGTGGCTTCCCCCTGGCGGTGGGCAGGGGAGGGTCCCGCTGGCTGTGGGAAGTGCACTGCTCCCCTTAGGACCAAGTGCAGCTCTCCTGGGGGAGGGCTGAAGGGACCCAGAATGGGACAGTGGCCACAAGGGAGGTGCTGGGGCTGGGCCGGCCTCCTGAACAGTGGTTGGAAGATGCATCAGAATGCCCTGGAGAACTTGTTAACACAGGCGGCTGGGCTCCAGCCCCAGAGTCTGATGCCCTCGGTTCTGAACACATACTCTTGTGACATGTTACCAGGTGACGCTGAAGCTGCTGCTGGTTTTGGGACCACCTTTGGCAGCCACTGCTCTAAAGCAGCGGTCATGATCTCGGGTGTACACCAAGGCTAGGTCAGTGACGTAAATGAAAGAGCCCTAAGAAAGCTGTAAGGAGGACAGTCTCTGGACAATACTATGTGGCAAGTGATGGAGATGCTGTCTGCACGGGCAGCTGCCATCCTAATCTGGCCCACTGCTGCCAGAACTTCTGGGGTTTTTTTTTTGGTGCTTTTTTTTTCTGATTAAAATTAAAAATAAAATTTATCTTGAATCATTCAATTTTTGGCATTGATGCAAAAATAATTTCTAAAAATATTAATATGTATAAAGACTGACAATGCAATGAGCCTTGTATACTCACCATCCTTTTTAAGAAAGAAAGTTTTCTCGCCTTGGGGATGCCCTGAGCTGCTCCCCAATCCCATCCATTTCCTTCTCTCAAGGATAACTGCTGTTCTGAATCTTGTGTGTACTGTTTCCTTGCCTTGTTTTAGTAAGCTGACTACACATGTACCTCCTTAAATGACAGATTGTTTACTATTGCATGTTTTTGACTTTACATGCAGAATAATTCCACGTAGGTATTCTTTAGTGACTTATATTCCTTCCCCTCTCAACAGTCTGTTTCTTAGATGCACCGTGTATACAGTTTCCCTGGTGTCGTCTTCCAGTATGATTTATCTGTCCGTCCTGCTGTTGGGCATGTGGGTCGGCTGCAGGTTTTTGTTTCTACAGCCTGCCCCTACGCACGTTCTCGTACATGGATCCTGGTGCACATTTGGAAATTCTCCTTAGGACACGTATGTGAGGGGTGGGGTTGCTACTTCTAGGATAGGCATATCTATAGCTTCATTAGCTACTTTCCCACTAGCAGCATAGCCTGTTCTGCTGCCTCTACTTTCTTACTAGCTTTTGATATTTTTAAATATGAAATGAGTGTGAAATGGGATGCTATTGTCTTTTAAATGCGCATTTCCAGATTAGTAATGAAGTTTAGCATCTTTTCATTTGTTTGCAAGCCATTTGGGATTCTTCTTCGGTGAAATGTCTTTTGTCTGTTTTAATTGCTTTTGTTGTTATTTTGTGTGTGTAAATTACAGCAATGCTTTATTCTGAAAAATAATCATTTAGTAGTTCTCTGGATTGACAGTTTCTTTTTTGAGGCTGTGGTTCGTCTTCAGTTTATGGTTAGCATCTTTGAAGGAATGAAGTTTTACATTATAGTGCCCACAAATTTATGGTCTTCTAGGGTTTGAGCTTTTTGTGTCTTATCTAGACGATCCTTCCCTATAATGAGGTCATAACATTCTTCCACATTGCTTTACATTTTTTTTCTTTTTCATTAAGTCTCTGATTCACCAGGTATTAATTTTTGTGCTTGGTCTGAAGAGTTGGGGTCAGAATAGATGCAGATCCATGATCTTGTCATCCCGTAGTGAAAAGCCCATATGTAGCTCTGCCACAGATGATGTTGCCATACACCTGTGAGCTAGTCTGTTTCGTTACCCTACTTGTCTATCCCTGTGATAACAGTTAATTATGTTAGCTTATTTATTGCAATTTTAAAATTCTATTTCACAAGGCAACTCCTCTTACCTTGTTCTAGCTGTTCTTAGTCTCCCACATGCATTTCAGAATGAACCTAAGTTTTACCAAAAAAGCCCTTTTGGTATTTTGATTTACGTTCATCCCATCTGTCTCTATTTAGCTGTGTCTCCTTTGAAGTATTTCAGTAAAGCTTTAACGGTTTTCTCTGTGTGGGTTCAGCATACCTTTTGTGGCTATTGAAAATGGTATTTTTGTTTAAAAAAGTGTGTCTCTGAGCCCCATTTCTTTTTCCTTTTGTATTAACGTCCAATTATTTTGTATGTTGATCTTTTACTTGACACCTAGGTAAATTGTCTTATTTTTCATAATGTGTTTACGGGTTGTTTTTGGTGTTCTTTGTAGGCACCAATTATTTTAATTTATGACAGTTTTGGATCTTTTTATTTTTATACCTTTTGTTTCTTTTTCTTTTACCCTGTATTGCTTAGGACTGACTGTCCAATACTGTGTTGACTAGAAGAAAATGGCAATCATGCTGTTTCCTGACTTTAAAGGGAAAATATTGAGTAATTTACCATTATGAAATTTTAAAAAATATTTTATTTATTTTATTTTTAGACAGAGGGGAAGGGAGGGAGAAAGAGAGGGAGAGAAACATCAATGTGTGGTTGCCCCTCACACGCCCCTTATTGGGGACCTGGCTGGAAACCCAGGCATGTGCCCTGACTGGGGAATCGAACCGGTGACCTTTTGGTTCACAGGCCAACGCTTAATCCACTGAGCTATGCCAGCCGGGTCCCATTATGATTTTTTTATTCTAGGTTTTTTTCCTCAAATACTTTTTATTAATATAAGAGTTACCTTCGATTCTTATTTTGCTAAGAGATTCCATCATTCATTGATGTGAATTTTATTCTTCATATATTTAGATAATATATTCTCTTTAACACGTGAGCTATATTAATTTACCAATAATAATCCACTCCTGTGGGGTTTTTGGTATTAACCCACACTCATTATGTATGATCTTTTCCATATATTTCTGAAACTATTTGTTAATTTTTAAAGGATTTTTGCACCTGTGTTCATAAGTTAGTTTATCCTGTAATTTCTCTTCCTTATAACATCTTTGTCATGTTTATTACTTTTCTATATTCTTTTTTTATGTGAAAGGTTATAATTATTTGTCCCTTGTATGTTTAAACTCATTGATAAATCCCCTGTCATGGAAAAACATCTTGTTTCCATTTTCAAAAGCAATTATAGGATTATATGGGTTTTGTGCTTCTTCTCAGAATGGTTTTGGTAAGTTATCTTTTTGTTGGTATCTTTCAATTTCATAAAAGGTTTACATTTTTTGGCAAACCTTTTAATAATATCTTCATTTTAAAAATGCCCCCTGCATTTGTAGTTATGTCTTTTTTTGCCCTTGAGTCATGCTACCAACTGTACTTTTTTCAAAGGGCTAGCTTTTGGTTTTGTTGATCTGAACTGTTTTATATATACTTCCAGTTCTTGAATTTTTCCTTGTCTTTTTGTTCTAGATAAATTAGGAACATTCCAGGTGTTTAAAAGGTCGACAGTATGTTGTCTTAATTTTTGCCTTTCCTCATTTCTAATCTATGCATTTAAAGTTAAGCATTTTTCTTTGGAAGCCTCCTAAGTGAGTGTTTATAATGCAGGTATAAACATTTCCTAATGTTAGTAGGGATTCTCCTGTGGTCTGTGAGTTTTAAAGATGGGATTTTCTTAATCTCTAAATATTTGCGATTTTCTAGGATATATTTCTGGTATATATTTTCTTCATTGATTTTAAACTTCTGAACACTGATCTTGAACTGATAATCTTAGAGAATGTTTTCTGTATAAAATCAGCTCTTTAAAAATCAAAACTAGCATTTGGGCCCAGTATGTTTCAATTTTTATAAATATTTATGCCCATCTGAAAAGAATGTATGTTCTGTAGTAGGTGTTATATTCCATATGTGTCTATTAATTCAAAATATTTCATTGTTCTCTTCAAATATACACCTACACATTATCTGTTTGCTCAGTTGCTGAAAGGGTGTGTTATGAAATGCATACCAGCTTAGAGTTATTCCATCTTACTCACCTAGGTACAGCTGTCCTCCTTATTTCTTATAATGGTTTTTCCTTAAAATCCATTTTGCTTAACTATAGTTATTCTGACTCTGTTTCTGTCAGTATTTTTCTTGGAGACATTTTTCCATACTTTTAAATATCAACCATTCTGTATGTTATGTTTTAGATGTGTCTCATATAATTGGATTTTTAGTTTCGATGACTTTTTATTGAGGTAAAGTTTATACACGGTTAAATGCACAAACATTTTTATTTTACTGACAAATACATACTGTATATATTTAAGGTATATAAGAACGTTTTTTGTTGCATTTTCCCCCTTTTATTGATTTTTTTTGGGTGACACTGGTTCACAAAATTATATAGATTTCGGGTGCGCAATTCTACAATACGTCATCTGTCCACTGTATTGTGTGTTCGCCACCTCAAGGCAAGTGTCCGTCCATTCCCATTTGTACCCTTTATCCCTCCTTTGCCTCCTCCCTGCCCCCTGGCAGTGACCACTCTGTTGTCCACATAATGTTTTGATATATGTATACATTGTGAAATAAATTTCCCAATTAAGCTAATCAACCTATCCATCACCTCACCTATTTACCCTCCCCCGGGTAAGAACGCCTAATATCTACTCTCAGCGTACTTCAAGTATATAATACATCATCATTAGCTGCAATCACCATGCTGCAGAGCTCATTTCTCTTATACCTGAATTCCATGCCTTCTGTCCAGTACCCTTTTAGGAGACATTTGGCGCTTTCCAGTTTGGGGCTGTTTTGTACAAAGTACTGTGAACATTCTTACACAAGTCTTTCTGAGGACAAAGTTTTCATTTCTCTGAACTACGTAGCCGTGAAGGAAATTGCTAGGTTAGAGAATGGGTGTGTCTTTAAAAAGTGTGGTTAGGCAGCATGTAAGGTGGCCCCCGTGATCCCTGCCTTCTGGAATCCGTGCCTCATGCGGCTCTCTCCCCTCCGTGTGGGTCGGAGGCAGTACCTCGCTTCTACATGAAGAGAGTATGGAAAAAGTGATGGGCTGTCACTTAGGAGACTGGGTTACATAAAGACTATGGCTTCCCTCTTGGGTGTGCTCTCATCCCCTCCCTCTGCGGGAAGTCAGCTGCCACGCGGAGAGCTGCCCTGTGGAGATCCCTCAGAACCTGAGGGAGCCCATCAGCCTCTCCCCAAATCAAACATTCGGAGGGGTCGCAGCCCTGGCCAACAGCTGAACTCCCCAGCTCACCACTGATCTGAGGCAGACGTATTGATCACTCCGTTGCACCCAGATTTCTGACCCATTGTGAGGTAACAAATGTCTGTTGTTTTAGGCTGCTAAGTTTGAGGAGAATATGTGACACAACAATAGATTAATACAATAAGGAACTGCCAAACTATTTTCTAAGAAAATTGCACAATTTTTCATTCCTACCACCAATGCTAGTGTAACTAAAGCCATTCTAGTGGCTATAAAATAGTCCTTTATTATGATTTTCATTTTCCCGATGGTTATTGGTATTGAGCAGATTTTCATGTGCTTATTGCCTAGTCAAAGGTCTTTTTGGGGGAGAGATATCTGCTTGAATCTTATGCTGACTTTTTTGCAGTTCTGTTGCTTGTGCTTTTGTTATTCATTTGCTCTATCAATTTATCTGTCATCTATGTACATCAAGTATTTCGTCTCTATTCCATGACTTGCCATTTTATTTTTTAACAATGCATCTTGATAAACTTTAATTTATTGTGCATTTTATGTTTAGTACTTCTGTGCCGTCTCTAAAAAACCACTGTCTATGCTAAGGTCACAGAATGGCCTCCTGTTTTCTTTTAGAAGCTTTCTAGTTTTAGCTTTTATGCTTAGATTTATGATCCATCTTCAATTGGTTTTGAAGAACAGTGTGAAGGTTAATTTTTTCCCCAATAGGTTTATCCAGTTCTTGCAGCATAATTTATTGAAAAAAAAATCCTTTCGCTATTTAATGGCCCTGGTGCTTTTGTTGAAAATGAATTAACCACATATTTGTAGGTCTATTTCTCTCTATGCTGTTCTATTTATCTACTTGTCTAGCCTCATGTTAATACCATAACTTTTACTTTAAGTCTAAAAATCACTGTAAGGACAAAATAGAATTCATTTTCCTCATGGCTAATGATAATGAGCAAATTTTCATGTTCTCATTGGTTACTCAAAGATTCTTTTGGGGGGGGAGAAATATATTTAAATGTCATGCTCAACTTCTTGCAATTTAGTTGTTCGTGTTTTTGTTATTGACTTGCTATATATTCTTAGTAAAATTACTGTAATAGATAGAAAGGAAGAAAATCTATAAATAGGTATGAGTCCTTTACCTTTTGCAAACGGAAAACAGATTATTTTGGTTATTCTAGATCCTTTCCCATGTCTGTCTTAAAAGCCTATTGGAATTTTTATTGGGATCATGTCAAACCCATAGATAAATTTAGGGAAGAGTTGATATCCTAACAATATTGAGTCTTAATGGACTAAAAAATAAAAAATCTAACAGTCTAAATTCACAATTCTTAATTTATGTGCTACTGTTGTTATGTATTTTGGTTCTGTGCTCTTTAATCAAGCAAGATTACTATTTATATAATCAATGCTAATTTACATATATTTATGTATTTTCTCCTCTCTTCACTTATTCCTTCTGCTATCTGAAACCTTCCTTTCTTTTAACACCAAGGAAATGAAATTGATACTTTCTTCTAGTGAGGTTTGCTGGGGAAAATTCTCAGTTTTGTTTTTCTGGAATAAATCTTTAATTTGCCCTTCCTCGTGGAAGGGGTTGTGGCCAGAAGCACAGCTCTGCTGACAGTTACTGTGTCTGATGAATTGAAGACGCTATTCCCCTGTATTCCGGTTCTTTCTTTTGTGGTTAAGAAGTCAACTGTTGGTTTAACTTCAAGTCCCAAACTTGTATTTGGTTCTTTTCTCTCCTGCTGTGTTTTATCTTTGCTCTTTTACAATGTCATTTATATGCCTAGATCTGGATTTCATTTTATTTACTTTACTTGATTTTTTTTTTTTTTTGACTCTCCAAATTTGTGTCTTTCATCACTTCTGGGCAATACTCAGCTAGTATGTCTTTGGAAATTGTTTCTGCTTTATTCTCTCTTCTCATTACAGTAGCATTGCTATTATTCCATGTCCCTGCTGGATGGATGATTCTTCAGCTATATTTTCATGTTCATATATTTTTCTTTTTAATCTGCTTCTTACTATATACATTGGGGCTTTACTTTTTGAGGTGATATTTTCAGTTCTTGAAATTCTGTTTCGCTTATTTTTAAATGTGTGAATCGTTTTTATATTTGTTACCCTTTGAATTCCTCCTTTGGTTTCTTTACTCTTAGTGAATGCACTTATTTTATATATCTCTCTGCCAGCGCCCACAGCTGAAGCCTCCATGGGTCTAAACTGGCCGCCTGCTTCTCTCTGTGCTGTTGTTTGCGGTGCCTTGTTTCTGAGTGTGATTCGTACTTCTTGGCGGTGGGTTAGTATTTCTTTGGTCTTTATCTACAGACATTTATTTGGAGATAAATGCAGGCTTGCGTGCATTTAAGGTGATTTTTCTCTAGAAGATTTGCATTTGTTTCCATCAATCTCTGCTGCCACTTTCAGCTTAAACTATAAACGAATTTCTTTGCGTGAGGCTTAAGGACCATCCAGGTAATACGAATTCAGGCTGAAACCAGAGCGAGAGCCAGTTTGGAGATACCAAGCCTTGGAAAATGTTTTTCTTTGTCTTCCACTCAGTGCTGAGGCTCAAGACAGGCCATTTCCCTCGCAGTCCTCTGGGTGGAAAGGTCAGGGGTGGGGAAGGCTAGGGTAGCTGCACGGCAGTTCGTCCTAACGCTGATGGTTTGGTACACTGGGGTCCCGTCTTCATCAGACTGTCTGCTTCAAGTGGGTCCTGAGATTTGGCTTTGTTCCTGTGACCCTCTCCAGGGGTGCCCAACCTTTTGGCGTCTCTGGGCCACATATTAAATATATTGTGACACAATCACAAAGACATCTCATAATGTTTTAAGTAAATTTACGATTTTGTGTTGGGCCGCATTCACAGCCATCCTGAGCCACATGCAGCCCCGGGCTGAAGGTTGGACAGCCCTGTGGTTAGGCTGTGAAAACTGAAGAAATGTTGCATCTAGTTTAGCAAAATCTATAAAGTTACAGCTGATCTCCGTGCTCAGATTACTTCTCTGGGTTTCCATGCTATTTTAGGTTTTGGACTCTGAATAATGCCACTTAAAATGTTTTTAAAAATATTTTTACCCAATAACAGTTTTAGTTCAACTAAAACAACTGGTCGGGATATTGAGACGACCATGTTACTAAACTAGAGGCCCACATTTCTGCTTTTCCAAAAAATCGATTTTGAAATCGTATAGTAAAATCAACTGACATTTAAAGGTAGGCAACATTATTATTATTTATTATTTATTATTATTTTAAACCAAGGGTGCAACAACCTTCTGAGATCCAGACCCGGCTTAAGAGCTGCTAGCCAATAAGCTATTAGAAAACTTCCCAGAAGTTTATCAGTCAGGGTGCAATTAGAGAAAGAGAGCATATATGAGTAATGTATATATCGGTACATGGCAGGAATTTAAGCTTATCCAGGGTGGCAACTGGGTACACAGTCTATAAGGATGTCATCTTCGTGTCTTACGCTGGAGCATGAGAGGGAGATGGAACCCCCCACGATGAACTGGTACCTGTCTCTTACCACTTCCAGGTCTCGTGGAGTGGGTGGAGGGACAACTGCTGACCTTCCTCATGGAACTAAGGATGCTCCTTGCCCAGGTGCTGGAGAAGCTGAAGAAAGATCCAATGGGAGCTGGAGGATCTAAAGACAGCGGGCTGCCCCACACTAACCAGGTGAGCTGGCAGGTGACTTCAATGGTGCCTAGTGCCCTGCATCCACCTTCCAGTGTAAAGGGAATATAACTGTGGTTTCACTCCCACCATGTAATCCTCATGCAGCTACATGAACCCAGAGAAGGGGATTTCAGGAAACACAGTGCCGGCTTAGTAAGTTAGGTTGATCCAATGCAAATACACAGCACCATGCCATCCTGCTTTAAATGGCTGCTTTGGCATAAACACACTGTACTCAGTGGAATCAATTTCAACTTCCAATACAGAAACTGATTAAAACCAAATAAGCACCTATTATTAGTAAAGAGAAACTTGGACTTTTCTGGTTATACAGGATCTGCTTTTAAGTCAAGCAAGGGTTACTTTGAAATTCACACTCCTCATATGTAGTAGCTATATTAAATTTCATGAATGGGATTGCTGAATTTTTAGAGATCTGTCTTTAAATACTGAGTTGAAAATCTAAGCAGAGTACTCTAAGGTTCTTCTCTAAAGATTTAAGCAGTGGCTTGGATATTGTCACTTGAGGCCATTGCTTTCGGGAAAGCAATGAGATGCTGTTCTCTGGAGCAAAGCCATTTTGAAGTTTGCTTTTATGAAAGGCAAGCCAGACCATTATAAAACACTCTTTTTTAATTAACCCTTCTTTCCCAGTGCAGAGCATGTTAGTTTATTTCATAAACATTTGTTATACTAGATCTAAGGGGACAGAGAAGTGGCCTTCAAGCCAGTCAAGAAGAGTCATTAGGAAGTGGCTCATTTATTTGGACATCTATTGAATTCCTATTATATGCAAAATGCTGGGGTTAGAGTTGTAAGCACTACAGACCTACTGCCTGCCCTAGTGAATGTATGTGCTCTTGCGAACGAGATAAAGCAGCTATTGGTTCACGGTGGTGAGGAACCCTCGATGAAGATGTGCGGGGGACTATATGGGCTTATAGAGCTGGGGGCCAGCTTGTGGGAGGAGTTGGGGTCCGCGAAGGCTTATGATGACATCTGGAGGATAAAAAGGAGTTTGCCGGGTGAAAGATGAGTGTTCCAAGTAGATGGAGGAGCATCATGAAGACTTTTGGGAGAAAAATCGTTTTGTGGCTTAAAAACATTGAAAGAAGGTTTGCAGCGGCTGTGGTATTAACAAGAGGAGGTCAGAGGTAAGTGAGGCATGACCTTGCAGAGTATGCTGAGACGGTAAGATATTTTAAGTGGAGTGGGGAAATCGGGGAATCAAAAGGTAATGGACAACCTGATCTGATGTCTGTACTGGAAAGATGACGGTGACAATTACTTCTATGTGTCAATGCGACTGGGACACAGGGGTGCCCACGGATTTGGTCAAACATCACTGTGAGTGTCTCTGTGAGGGGTTTCAGGATGAGAGTAACATTTCAGTCCGTGGACATGGTACAGCAGATTGCCCTCCCTCACGTGGGTGGCCCCATCCAGTCGGCTGAAGGCCTGCCTAGAACAGAAGGCCGAGTAGCAGGGAGCTTTGCCTGCCTGACTCCTTGAGCTGGGACATTGCTCATCTCCGCTCTCAGACTAGAACCTATACCACCCCTCTCCTGGATCTTCGGCTTGCTGACTGCAGATGTTAGGACTTCTAAGCCTCCATTATCAGGTGAATTAACTCCCTTATGATAAATCAGCGTGTGTGTGTGTGTGTGTATGTATGTGTGTGTCTGTACAGTATTAGGGTTCTCCAGATATACAAAACCAATAAGATGTATCTATGTGCATGTGTATAAAATTAACCTTATATGCACATATATGTCTGGGTACTGAGCAGAGACTGGAAAACAAGGGACAAACATATGGATTGCAAGGAGAGGAGCTAGGAGTCTGTGGTTATCCACGTGGGAGAAGATGGTGGTGGAATTAGTCAGAAATGATTTCCAGCATTGTGAGTTTTATAATTGGTGTACTGTGTGGGTCAGCCACTGAGACAGGGAGAATTCCAGATTGGGGGGATAGGAAATTGTGGGTGGAGTTTCAGGTGGGTTGAACTGGAGGTGCCTGAAACATAAGTGGAAATGTGGGTGTGCAGGGCTGGAGAGAGAAAAGTGGGAGGAATGTCTGACTGTGGCTGGCAGCACAGTCCTATGTGGCTGCGTTAATGAAAGTGTGTACACGCAGCCTCTAAAAACTCTTTGAACCCATCATCAGAGTCTGGAGCGTCAGCTGACTCGTTGGGCCGCTGAGACTAGGAACGCGCTCTGAGAAATGGTTGTCTCAGCCAAGTTCCAAAGTAGGTGGCGTCTGAAATGTTCCTTTGAAATATTCTCTCTCTATAGCTACAGACAAAGCAAAATCCTGACAAGATTCTCAAGTGCCTCGACTCTGCTGCCCCCTAAGGTGATTTCACAGCACCTGTGTGGCCCAGGGACTATGACAATGAGAAACTTGGTTGCATCCCCGCGGTTTATAGGAAGCCCTGGGCAGATGTCTCCCCTATGGAACCATCATTTCCTGGCACCTTTCTGTGTTCATTTGAAACCTCTCTTTCTCTGCTCAAATTCCATTTGAAGTACCCATGAAACGGGGCGGCCACAGTGTCCCGTCCCTCCTCAGTTACGCCCGGAAGTGTCATAAATCCAACAAATTGATGAAACTTAAAATGCTATCACAAGGTCTGTTTCTAAAACTCAGAGAATAATTTACTTGCTGTTGGCACTATCAGTTTGTTTTCTCTGTTTCAAGCTCATTTTTTGTTGAAATTGTTTTTGTTGAAACAGTGATTACTTACCCAGATTTCTCATTTTCATTTCCTTCATCATAAGAATCTACATTAATCACTTCCAAACCTAGACAAGCTTTTAGATCATATTTTGCTCCCATCCTCAGAGAATGGAGACAATCGCTTTTATTACTTTGGGGAGCGACCTTCAAAACATCATAAAAACCAAGTAGTACATGCGGTAGCTGAGAGAGCAGAGGTTAGCCCCAGTCCTTCCTGGGGAAGAGCGGACGGCGCTAACACCAACACCTCCGATTACTCTGTGTACCCTGCGTTTGCGGGGAAATAATCAGGCAAAGTTATGACCGAAAGGGAAACAAGTTAGAAAAAAGGCTGGTGGGAGGGTGTGCGGTGTTGGTGGTTTTTCAGTCAATTGAACTGGCTGCTTTCAGGGGGCTCTTGGGTTGGCTGAGGCCCATGCCTGGGAAATTTTCAGTCAGTCGGAGCCACATGGGCACTTTCAAAGCTTGGGTCACATCCTGTGCAAATTAAATCAGGATTCCAGGGCATTACATTTTTAAAAAATTTATCTGTATGGTGATGATGGTTGAACAACCACTGACTTAGGCTGACTTCATGGCAGATACGCTGTTTTAACTGTGGAATCCTGCCATCTCCCCGATGGTTATGACATTGTTTCCGGGGAAAGCGTAACCCAAGCTATGACCCCAGGAGCTAAGTTAATGTGCTTGATAAAATGAGGGCCTGCAGTGCCTGCTCTGTAGGTCTACTCTGCTACCGGGGCCACTCGCACTTCTGGGCTGCTGATCTTTTGATACTGTGTATGTGACCCCTTAGCCTATCAGCAGGACTTACTCAAAGAATGCGTGCACTTCTCAAACAACTTCTTCATCTATCTGAAGTTCATTAGCTCTCACTGAATCTTCAGGAGCTCTAGCACCATATTTTAATTGTGCTCTTTGATAAACACTAATGAACCAACATTCGTGTTTGTTTATCCTTTTTCAGAACCTGATTGGCTTCACTGTGGCGGGCCACTTTGAAGTCACGGTGAGGTTTTGATGCTAGATGACTCTTATACAGGGTACTGGCTGCCGTCACGCCAAACCCTGTGGCAATTTAGTCTTCTGCCTGAACATTCCCAGTGCTCCCTCCGACCACATTGTCTTGCCACTTTTGTGACATCCTGTATTTTTCAGTTAGGCTTTCGCAGGGTCTGATTCAAAGGAACCTCAGAGGCCTCAGGCGGAAGCTCAGTGTCAAGTTCCAGTGACAGAATTAGATTCACATCTCATCAGCGAGTTCACGTGAAGTGCTCTGCACGGTGGCTGCCTCTCGTGTGCATGTCCCATCTGATATTCGCCACCAGCCCCATTCGTGAGACGAGGCAAGGAGGTTTCGGGAGGTTAAATGCCGTGGTGCAGACCACGTGCCTAGAGAGCTGTAGCTCCCACCATGGCCTCCTGATTCCTAGCTAACATGTCTTGTCGTGTTCCCTGGTTCTGATGGTTGAAAACTAGTTCCATGTATTGGGTGGAAATCTCACTGTGTAACCTGCTAGGTCATCCGGAGTTTCCAGAGGTTCGCGCTTCAAATAGACAAAGACAAGCATCTGTCGGAACAAGCAATGTGGTGAGCCTGAAGTTTCCTTCATCCAGGCAAAAGAGGACCTGCGGCAGATCCTTCAGAGGGATGACGTGAGTGACCTTCCGGGTCATCTTGTTCCAACCCAGGGTAGGTCCACATGCCCCATCCTCTCTCTTTGTTCCCTTCTCATCCTTCAAGTGTCACTTAAATGCTACCTCTTTGGAGAGGCCTTCCCTGAGCACCCCTTCTATCAGTGACATTCCTTCTTGCCACTGAACACAGCCTGTAATCATCTGTCTACTTGTTATAATCTTTTTCTTCCTCTAGAATAAGGGGTGCAAGGGTAGGAATTCCACCGGACTTAAGCCTGGCATCGAGGACGTTGCCTGGCTAATCGCCGAGTGTGTGTTGGGTCGACGTGCCGCTTAGATTCTGCTACTAGTCTGGAACGCAGTGCTCCTGTGTTCTGAGCGAGGCCCAGGACTGTAAAACACTCTCGCCGTTCTCCCCCTTACCTTCTGGGTATGACTCTGGACAATTTATTATTGTAATCTAATTACATTAGAATTGGCAGTCACATTAGTGTTATTTCATATTGAGTTTAGAACAAAACGATAAACTATGTCCCTCATTTTGTGGCCCATTTTGCTATTAACGGCCTCATTCTATATTTGTGCTGCTAGACACGCCGCCCCCACCCCCCATGCCCCGCAGCTAAAAATTTTAACCTGAAGTTCTTGGGAGGAAACGTAGGAGAGTGGTTTAACTTGAACTTCAGAGTCAGGATTTTGAGTTCGGGCACTTCTGTCTGCCGGATGTTTGACCTTGGCAAAGAAGACAAGCCTTTTTGAGGCTCAGCTGTTTGTCATGTTCAGTAGGGATGACAATACCTCGCTTATAGGACTGTCATGAAGCTGGAATGTGGAAATGCAGGTGAAGCCTTAGTCAAGTCCATAAACTGTGGTGGTAAGTGACTGTTTTTATTACTGGATTCATCCAGATAAAAACGGTCACACCTATTCATCTCCCCTCTTAAACTGGGGGTTAGAATGAATGAGTTCTTTTTACCCCCATCTCTAATCCTGACACTTCTTTAACTTTTTATCATCCACGAGGGGCATTCTGGTTAATCTACTGGCCATGTGACAGGCTCTGCAAATAGCTGGAATGCCAAGAGGTAATTGCATTCCAAAATGTTCAAGTGATAGTGGCCAAAGAAACCCATTCCTCCTCCTCCAAAAAAAAAAAAAGTGTTTTGACTGTTATAAGATTTACTAAGATGTCGATGATTTTTGAGAGGGAAAAATCTCGACCTATTTTCTCTGCATTGAGTTGAGAACTGATCACAAATATCGTGCCTTCAGAGTCTAACAGGGGCCTGCGAATGTGATCAGAAACTTGGATTTTGTAGCAAATCGTGTTTCTCAGAACCTGCGGTTTCCCAGGTGGCTGCCTACGAACCTACAGGTACTATCACTGCAGTTTTTGGAGGAACTCTCTCTCTAGCCCGTCCTGTACCCTGTCATCTCCAAACCATGACATTCTTTACACTCAGAGAGCCTTTTTCAAGAGAGAAAGGATCTAAATAATTGATTTGAATATCAAAGAAATGATGTACATTTCCACACTCCCAGCACTCACTAATGACAGCAATAACTCTCGCGTCTTCCCAGTAAGATCTAATGCTCTCGCACGCTTAATGATCCGTGCAACTAACCTGACTCCACGTGTAACAGGGAGCAAGGCTGCCAATTATTTTAAATTAAGAAATTCACGAATGTTACTTCGATTTTTTTCCTTTAAATGGAATCACTAGCTTTGATCGGGATTGGGAATCGATTCAGCCCTGTGGGACAGTGTATTACAGCAGAAGGAGCGCTGGACTAGGGGTGGATTTTTCTTACCAGGTTTTGCTACTGCGTTGTCACATGGGCTTAGGGACCCACTCTCCTTTAGTCAATGAGAGGGGAGGGGTAGCAGTTGAAAAGCTGCCTCTCCCAGCCCTAAAACAGGCTTCATTACAGATTTTGGAAGATTAACAGTAAGTCTGTGTATTGCCTGCGGTATGTTTAGATGTCGTACGGGAATCTCTGTCTGTGGTGACTGAAACAGGGAAGCTCCATAGCTCTAAGAAGGCTGAAACGTGGAAACTAGTTATCTCGTATGTGAATAATTATACTTCATTCAAGTTTAATTTTATGAAAGCTATTAAAAATGATTGCATACTTACCATGTTCTAGGCACTGTGCTGGTAAAGCAATTCTAGGCATTACACGATTATCGGTCTTACCGTTAACGGTCCCCCTTCTACAAGCAGGGACAGTGAGGCCTGGGGATGCTAAGTCTTAGCTCACACAGCTCGGAGGGAGCCTCGCCGTGCCTGTTCCTGCCACAGCTCTAGCACCAGAACCCACAGGTTAAAAGGCTACCCTAAAATCACCTCCATTTACTGAGTGACAGCAAGTGGTAGAATGACAGGGCTAAGGTTTAGGGCTCTAGGGGAGGAGTAAATTATTTTTTAAAAAGTCAGGGAGTACCTTGTGCGTGTCGAAAGACGTTTGGGTAATGTGAATGTATCCGTGTAACATGAAAGTACATGGTTTCTGTTTGATATTAACCACTTCTATTTTTGGTCTAGCCACAAAATAAATAATTGGCTAATATCTATTTTGCAAGTAATTTGGTTAGGACACATTTTACATTTTTTCACAACCCATTTCAGGATCCTCTCTTAGTTAAAAGAGTAACATAGGAAGCCTGAAGGAGTATTTGAAAGCAATGTGGAGAGAGGCCCATGGTTCTGTCTTGGGCTCAGTATGGTAAGCGGGTGGCTGAATGAAGCAGGGGGTATGTTTTGAGAGTGATTTGTGAATGTTAACTGATAAATGATCACTATGTACTGAGCACCTATATGATTCTGGACTGTCACATGGCCCTGGGAATCTTTATGGCACTCTCCACAGTGTGTGGCAGACCCCTACTGAACAGATGAGGCTCAGTAAGTGGAGTCACTGAAGGCCACCAGTCACTGACTCACAGAGATGGGACGCAGGTCACTGGGACTGTCTGGCTTCCACGTGGCCTTCTCAAAACTTCCCACTGAGTCACCAACTACCACAGAAGAGGAACACAGGTCAAACTGAAAGGCCAGTGTTTCTCTGGGGTTTTCTGCACTCGGCTTAAAGTGATGTGATTTAAGTGTTCTGCAGCATAAAATACCCCTATTTAATGGAAAAATAGTAGTTATCGCTGGCTAAATTATTTGATTTCTATTTTAAGGTCTGCCGGCAAAATCTTCTCCAGGAAGACATGTCAGAGCCATCCTGTGGTTTCGCGTTTCCTCGCTTGAGAGGCAGAGTTGGCAGGGGACAGAGCAGGTCAGTACAGGGTCTGGGGTCTGACACCCGACTCAGTAGCTGTGGGATCTCAGATGCTCTCCTCCTCTGAGCCTTAACTTACTCAGCCGTAAAACAAAGGTGACGGTGATTCTAATAGCTGCCTTACAAAGCTACGTTTACGTGGTGCTCAGCGCCGGTCGGGACTCTTCTGTCACAACGCAGCTGTGACTGGAGGAGGAGGAAAGCTCGCAGACATGGCCTTGATGGTTAGAGGTGTAGAAAAAAAATCATTTGACTCACTTCTCTGCTGTCACTGGTTTGATTAATGGTTCCTGTTAAAAGCATGACTTCATTTCAATCTGTAGACAGCCTTTTGGAATATTTGGCTCTTCATCTCAGTTTGAAGAACAAAGTAGAATGGTTTTACTCTCTATTGTAACTCACAAAGGCACCAAACTCTGAAAATAATTGTTGATCTGTTTTTACTTCAAATCCTCCACGGGGTGGACGGTCCATTTTAGACATGCCTATGACTGGTGGTGAGAATATCGCTTATTTCTGTTTTTTATATTTGTTCATTTTATCACATAACAAACAAATGGAAATGGAGGGAAAAATGCTGGTACATTCTATCCCTGCTTTTCCAATGGGATTTAAATAAAAGTTCACCCTAGGACTCAGGATGTCTTCTTCAAAGATCAGATCAAGAAGACAGAGGTGGTAACACCAATAGCACTATTTATAATATTTGTCGGCTTCTTCCTGTATCACAGCACGTAGCCTGGAGTCTTGGTGGACCATCTCAGCTACCGCTCGCTGCAGCCCTCACAGGCACGTCCTGCCATCACCTCCATCCAGCCCAAGGGACAGGCCTGACAGCTCAGTCTCACTGTCCCTAAGGCCTTGGCTCCAACCCACTGTTACAAACATTCCTGTTCATACAAGTGGGAGATTTTCATTGGAGGGATTTGACTAAAGCTGGGTCTTGTTGCAAGGCCAGTCACGAGAACAGTAAAGCCGTAGGGAAAAGGACTTGTTCCCAAAGGAACGATCATAGTATATAACAGTGTGCTGGTCTTTACCCAGAGTCACAGCAAGGTGAGTAAAAACCTCTCAGGAAAATCCAAGAATGATAGATAGTATATACTACATTTCGATGTAAAGCAAATTGTTTACACGGTGCAGATATCTCTGCTAACAATAGTGTTTATCAAGATTATTTATTACAAGGCATTAAAATAAATCTGTTTTTCAATTACTCTCTAATGGAATGTACCAATTACCTTTTGAATGGTGACATATGACTGTAATCTATTCCAGGGGGGATAAATCTTGTTTACACAAGGTTTCAAGGGCTCCCTCCTGAACTACATTAATTACTGATATAAACAAAGATAGAAGATTATTATCACATTTATAGATAAATCCTGAACCTCACTGCAGTACAGTTCTCTGGGTCAGGTGACATTAATCATGAGGTAATTGCCAACAGTCACGGTGCAAATCTGCTGTAAAAGGGGTGTTTCTACGAGCATCCCGACATTGGAGCTCGCTTGTCGGGTGGCTGGATCCTGGCGTGGCCAGGGGGAAAGTCACGTCGTTATTGCGCATAGTGCAGTGAAAAAATAATGCTCTTAAGCAATTGGCGGGCTACCCGTCGGCTAACCAATGAAGAACTACCACAGAAAGTTGTCAAGCCCTGTTTCATAGGGCCTTTCTGGGGGCCGTTCGCAAAATCCTAGTGGGTGCTACCTCCTGGCAAAAGTTGGCTCTCAGTGGGCTATGATTTTAGTAAGGGGTTTGGAAGGGAGACAGAAAGAACACTACAGTCTCTGAACACAGGGAAAGCCGTGGACCTTGGCATTGAGACTGCTTCCCTCCGCTACGCTACCAAGCCCCTGTAGGCTTCAGGGAAGGCTGGGATTTGCTGTGACGCAGTCTTCCTTGTTTCTGTTTTCGTCTATAAAAACTCCGCCAAGCTTTGATTTACCCACGTGCCATGTGAAGTTAAGAGTAGTGCCAACCTCGTAGGATTTGGGGATGATTCAATGAGATATTGGATGGATGTAAGACTGTACCGGACGCATTTTGGAAGTTCAAAGATGTTGGCTACGTTATCAGTGATGAGTTGAGAAAGGTAATTTTCATGAGATCAAGAGAAAACTTTTACATGTTCTTATCTCCTCTAACTACTTTTTTATATTTTACATCGAAGGAAACTTCTGTAAAAGATGGAAGGTAATTTATCAAGGGAAATATATTGATTACCTTCCCTGTTTACCAGGTGGTGGATAATTTATACAAAAAAAAATAGTCATATTATTCTCATTTTATATATGAAGAAACTGGGAAGGAAGAAAAGGATTTATCTTATGCAACTCGCAAGTAAGTAGCAGAGATAGGAGTCACACCTAAATATAACTCAATAGTTTATATTCTTTGCAATGTGATTAAGATATTAATCGTAATGTGATTAAAATATTTAGCCTGTACCTACAAATATTAACATTAGGACCTCGTTTGGTCAACTTCTGTTGAGAATTTAGTAACCTTCTGAAGCCTGTAAGAACTTGGGTGTTACTGAATTGCATGTTTTAAAGAATTGCTGAGAAAATACTCTTGATTTATGTATATTATCACATCTGCCCTTACCTGTATTGAATAAAGTATTGAATACTGATCGTGTCTTGTGCAGAGATTTATCGAAGGGCAGCTCTGTAGTCGGCACTGCAGTCAGTGCTGAGAATATAATAAGGTCATGTTTAAGGCATTCGATGACGATCCCCGTTCTGCCTATGAGGAAGCTGACCCAGAGAGAAAAGATAGGGGACAGGGACACGTTCATGAACTTAGGTAGCAGAAAGAGTGGGATTCGAGTCCCAGAAGTCGGATTTTACAGTTGGAACCCCAGGTGCTGTATAGCCTGGCTTGGAGAAGTAGAACAAGGTAAAGTCACCCCCCACTCAGCCTTTCTCTTTGTCCTTTCTGTCATTTCCCTCTCTCTGTCTCACTGTCCTTTTGCTCCCTCTCTCCTTTTTCTCTGTCTCCTTCCTCTCCTCCTTCTCTCTCCATCTGTTCTGCTTCCCGCCTGTGTCTCTATCTTGTCTCTCTCCCACTCTTCCTTTTTCTCACTCTCCTCTCTGTCCACCAGTCTTTCTCCCTCTGTTTCCTTCCTTCTCTCCCTCTGTCTTTTCTCTCCTTTGTCCCTATCCTGTCTCTGATTTTTCTCACTCTCTCTCTCTGTCCTTTCTCTCTCCCTCCCTTCCTTCCTCACTGTCCTCCTTGTCTTGGTTTCTTTTTCTCTCTCCTCTGTCTTTCCCTCCAGTCTCTCCCTCTACCATTCTGTCTCCTTCCTGTCTCTCTGCTTTGTTACTTCCCTCTCCCTTCATCTGTCTCTTTCCGTTTCCTCATTCTGTCTCTCTGTCCTTTCTCTGTTTCCTTCCTTTCTCTTCCTCCCTCTTCCTCTCTTTTCTCTTTCTGTCTCATTCCTCTTTCTGCTTTTTCTCCCCCCGTCTCTGATTTTTTTACTCTTCTCCATCCAATCTCTCCATTATGCTGTCTCCTTCCTATCTCTACTTTCTCTTTTCCTGTCCTCCCCTTATCTATTTTCTGTCTCTCCCTTCTGTTTCCTTCCTTTCTTTCTGTCTCTACTCTCTGTCTCTGATTTCTTTTACCCTCTCCTCTCTCCTTCCCTCCAATCTTTCCCTCTCTGCTTTCTCTCCTCCCCCAATCTCTCTCCTTCCTCTTTTCTCTCTCTCCTTCCTCTCTCACCCTCCTTCCTATTTAACTTTTCTGTTTCCTGCCTCCCTCTGTCTCCTTCCCCGGTTCCTCTCTCTCCCTCCACTTGTCTCTCTCCTCTCTTTATCCCCAGTCTCTCTCCTCTCCCTCTCGTCTCCGTCGTCCTTTCTCCCCCATCACCAGCAGAATAGGAACTTAGGCATCTGCAATACGAACATGTCTTCCTCCTCTTACCGTACCAGGAAGATCTTTTTTACTCAGGGCAGGACTCTGGAAAAAAGGAATGACTTGGAACCTGCCACTTCAAGGTCCATAAAGGATCTGTGTGACCCAACTATGATCCATGTCTCCTTATTAAAGCCTAAGGGACTGGGAACAAAAATTTACAGCAAACTAATAAATGTTCCTTTGACGGCCCTTTGTCCTCTGTGCCAACAGCCTATAGTAAAGGCCCGTCTCATTGTTGTTTGTTTGTATCTTAACACTTAGCGTTTCCTTGTAAAGAATAGCATCACCCTCCACCGACTGTGCGTCTGGGCACTACACTCTGCTGTGCTCTGTGTTCATGCACACGTAATTATTAATGAGACTACATGTGCTAGACTCCACTAATCTTAGATCGAATCCTGCCCTCATGCAAGTTGCAGTCTCTGATGGTTAATTTTGTGTCAACTGGGTTAGGCCATTGTACCCAAATATTTGGTGAAACGCGACTCGCTGTTCCTATGAAGGTAGTATTTACAAGAGGGTCACATGCCAGTAGATGCTAAGTAAAGCAGGTGACCCATCTAACATGGGTGGACTTCATTCGTTCAGTCAAAGACCTTGACAGAAAAAGACAAATCTCCCTGGAAGAACAGATTCTGCCAACAGGCGGCCTTTCGACGCAAACTGCCATTATTTCCCTGGGTCTCCTGCTTCCCCCGCAGGTTTTGAACATGCCAACCCTCCACAACTGAGTGGACCAATCCTAAAAATAAATCTCTCTCTCTCTCTCTGCATCTACAGTCTATTCCATTTCTCCGGAAAATCCAACCCATACACAGCCTAATGGAAAAGATGCACATTACACAAAACTGTCAATTAAAAGTCACAACAACAGTAACTACTACTAAGGAGAAGGACGTGGAGCTCAAGAGCTCTGAATGAGACAGAGTTGCCCTAACTGGGGAAGTCACCCGAGGCTTCCCTAAAGGCACGGCCCTTGAGTTGTGATGCCAAAGATAAGGCTAGAAAAGAATGTCACAAGCAGAGGAAACGGTCTGTGAAAAGACTTGTTGCCTTTTAATCTTTACATCACTTTACCTCCACTATTATCGCCATTGCACAGCTGAGAATACTGGAGGGCACTGAGGTGACGGCCCTTGTCCAAAGCCACGTAGCTCCAGGGAGTCCGAGCTGGGGGACTGCCACTGGGCTCCACGCCTGTGCTGGCAGCCAGCGGGCTACAGGGCCCCGTGCAGATTCAGGAGAACTGGGCAAACTCACTCTGCTGTTTGTTTGTGACTCACACGCTGCCAGTGGGCTCAGATCGAAAGGGTGAGTTATTTTCAGTTCACCCACTTATTCCTCACGTCCGCTATAGACACAAATGCACCGGGATAAATGTCGGGACTTCAGAGATGGACGTGACACAGGATCTAGGAGAGTTCAGCCTAGGGAAGGGGACATATGTGACCGTATTACAAGTTCCACAGACAGAAACCACCTTTGCAGGAGGAAGGGGGAAGGTGCCACAGAGAAAGTGCTTTTGAACACCTGCACTTCGAGCAATGTGTTAACTATACATGAGATCTGTTCTAATCAGGTGTGGGAAGACCAAGGGACAGGGAAGTGACTGTCATGAATGAGGATTTTGTTCCACTCAGATCCCTAGAGACACGAGGCATGACATGTCACACAGGGAGGCCACACGGGGATGCACGAGGGTGGGTCAGGAGGCGGAAGGAGCGAGGGGAAAACGTGGACAAAAGCCTTCACCGGGTTTCCCCAGGGAGGAATGAGCAAACCATTCGCTAGCATGACGGGTTTCAGCAGGCTCTGGGCGACACGGGCTGTCTCTGGTTGTCTGGTAACTGGCTGCAGGGCGATTAGAGCAGGGCAGTAGTGACCCGGAACGTGAGGGCCTGACAAAGGAGACGTGTGTGGGGTGTAGGGACTCAGGACTGGTTGGTGTGCATACAAAAGGTGTGCTTGCAGGCAGGTGAGCTATGTGCTAACCAGAGGCGGATTAAGGTCAGTTGAGGCCCTGGGCGCAGAAGAAAATATTGGGCCCCTTAAAAAAAAGAGAGAGGGAAAATAAAAACACATGCCTTCAGAAGTCGGGGCCCAGCGCGCACGCCCGGTGCGCCCACCGTTAAATCCGCCTCTGGTACTAACCCTAGGAGGGGACTCACCCTGGGTGAGACAGTCCCAGGCTCCCTGGCAGGCTCCCCGGTGTCAAAGCATCAGAAAACAGAACAGCACAGACAGGGTTAATGGCGACGCAGAGGGACATGTTTGGAAGAGACAGGACAAGTCGCTGTGGGGAGGGCCACCATAGGTACAGAGCCAGTGAGGCATAAGGGACCTGGAGGTTTTGGGACACGACAAAGAATGATGTAGCTGTAGAACAGTAGACATAAGAAGGGAGAGAAGTTGCCACGGGAGTAAAGTACCTGGGGGAGGGACCTAGATTTTACCTGCACGTGAAGGAGGCACCCTAAAGGCTGCCTGGCTGGGTGTACTGGCGATCGGACAGCGTGTGTCTCTGAGGCGTCCCCCACACAGTGACCCACTGAAAACCTGCTCAGCTTTCCCAAGCACTGCTTTACGTGGCCTCCTCTGAACTGTCTATTTGCTCGCAATCTGATGCCCAGGTAACATGCTTTAGGTGTTTTCCTTTTAAAGCATATTTAATGTATTAGTTTTATGCATGAGGAAAAATCATATTATTAAATCTCACTACCTAACTAGCCAAACCACAAAAACATTTTCAGAAACAAAGATGACTCACGTCGTTTCCTAATTAAACCTCGCAAGGTCTGATTACGAAGCATGACTTGGAGAAACCTCGTTGCGGGGACACTGGGGCCCGGGCTGCTGGACGTGTGCTCAGGGCGTCCCTGCTCCTCCTGAGACGTGTAAACAACAGGAACAGCCCTTGGCAGGAGGTTTGGGGGTGCTTTCCTCAAGCATGACCCGCTGCCTCAGAGACAACAGGGAGCTGGTTAATGGCAAGGGGCAGCCTTTTAAGAAAACAACTAACAGTCGGTCCCCTTCAAGTACGAGATGCAGCGAACACACTGGCGGAGCAGCCACGCGGGGAAAGAGAGGTGACAGTGGAATGTGAATGGGGCGCTTGCTCTACGTCCAGCACTTGGCGCTGATACAGCAGCCATTGCTCACAACCACTTCCCTTTCTGTGAAAGGCGTATTATTCCCGTTTTTTGAATAGGGGAACTGAGGCGCAGAGGTGTCAGGCAGGGCTAAGGCAGCCTCTCTGACCTCAGGGTCCCCTCTCCATCACATTCAGAGTTCCCGTGGGACCCAACAAAGAGCCAGTGAGCCCTAGAACAGAACACCTGCATTGGGATCCTGGCTATGAGATTTCAAGTCCCAGCTTCTCATCCATTAGAAGAAGATACTAAGACCTTGGAAAGCAGTGGTCAGGTTTGAATAAAATAATGCATGTGAACCTGACATCGGTAAGCACACCACAGGCAGCCCCTGTTGCAAACACTTCTGAGGCTAGTGCTCTTGTCATCAACCTCAGACAAGTGGGTCCCAGCGGAATGTTAGAGAAGGGCATGCAGGAGCGCTGTGGGGTCGCTCAGAGGCCAGTCAGAATGAAAGGGAATGAAAACACTGAGTGATGTTGCAATTTTTTTCCAGGAAGAAAGGACAGTATATTGCGGAGGTTATGCTTATGACAAACATTGCTTTCTTCTACACAGGGTTGTCAGTGCCTTGCTTAAAACCATGCAAAGGCTTCCTAAACACACTTAAGAATTAGTTTTATAATCCTGACTGTGACTACCTATGAGGCCCTGTGGCATTGGGCCTGTCTACCTCCTCTTGTAACACTCTGTGCTAAAGAGTCTTGGCACGGCGGTCGCCCTTCTGTTTCTCAGGCGAGTGCCCAGTCTATACCAGGCACTGTGCTGAGCGCCAATGCGCAACTGTCTCATTTGGTCCTCCCAACAGCCTTGTGAAGTGGGCACCAGTATTAGCTCTGCCTCACCGTGGAGGCCCTGACGGGTTAAACTGGCCTAACACACACAGTTAATAAGTGGCGGGGCTGTGATTCAAACCACAGACTCTTCTGCTACAGTCCAAACACAGAGCTATAGCATCCCCAAAGTCTGACCTTGCCTCGCTCTCGTAGCCACTCCAAATGACTGCCTGTGGAATGAGGCCAGAGAGATGACGACGGGCCAGCATGGAGGAGCCACCCCGGTTCAGGGAAAGTCAGCATGATGGGTGAACTGAGTTTTGTCCCCAAAAGAGACAATTCGCAAACCCTAAATGTGCAAGCTCGATGAGTCCACCTCTCTTTTCGTCTGTGCCCTGCAAAATCCTTATTGAGTTTGAAGTTCAACTCCACCAAGCAAATTGCCCTTTGCTGATGAGCTTCTACCAGCCTTAAAGGCTATAATCTCCTGTCCTTTCCACTTACTCTTGAGTCAGTCAATTTATAAAAGTTGCACTGAATTTAATCTCCATTGTTCAACTGATCTAGTCCCTACCTCCCCCTTCCAATGATTAATTCTTAATTAATTTTAAGTCCAAGACAAGTGACAGGCAAATATGATGACTGACCAGACACATTACGAAGAAGGTAACACACTTTCCCGAAGCATCTCTACCACGCGGGTTCAGTGGCTCTGCACCAAACGCTGGCTGCCACAGCTCAGGGAGACCCTCCCAGGGAAGGGAGAAGGTCAACAGTGGGCCACAGAAAATGCCGTTTCTTTCTCTTGTCGGCAGTAGAATGGCACAGACAGCGCCGACTGCTCATGGATGTATCTGTAGCTCTCACGAGCCTGACACCAATGAGATGAGATGAATTTAAACAAATGGCAAAGGCAAAAATGATTTATTGAAAGAATGCATATTCTTCATCAAAGATTTATGTTCTCAATAGTTTGTTTTGAAAAATAAGCATACGCTTTAAGCAAACATCTGGAAGGTCTGCTTGATATCATCGATAAAAACAGGTATGAAAACCCCTTGAAGTAAGTCTCACTAGATTTATATATGCAGTCAGTTCTCATTGATTCTCCTGATAGTTACCTTCTATAAAGTCGCCATGGACACCGAACTAGCAAGCACTGAACTACTGCTCCCAGGGGAAGGGCAGGTTAGGTTCCTGAAAGCCTCTGGTCATAACATTTTTGTCAACGGATCAATGCATAACCTTGTTTTATGTTTACAGACACCTTATTTAATAGGTCATTGATTCATTAACAGGGAACTCATGGACAGTGCTGTAACTCACATCTGATAAGGTTTACTGAACACACGTATTTTCTCCGTAAGGCACACGACAGCCTTCTTATGCTTAGGGACACTAAACAGCCCTTTGGCACTAGGTTTGGGGGCTGTTTTAAAGAGCAAAATCACTAAAAATAAATAAAGAAGTAAATAAGTGGTGGTAGGGAGGCCACAAAAAGGACACTGATTTGTTTACAGCATGAGAGCTGAAACAGTGAGGCAGAGTCTCTGAACGTCAGCTTTGGTCAACATGGGCACCGAGTGCCTCGAGTTTTTTGCCCCTCAGCCCATGTCCACAAGTGACCGTGAAAACGGCAGCAGGCACCGAGTTGAGGGTTACAAATACATGTTAGTGGGTAGGCGTGTTCCTACATCCAGGAATCTGTGAATGATGAGAACTGGCTGTAAATATTAACCCCAAGCTTGCGGTGTAAGGTTCCTTTCATCTGTGCCGCAGTGAGCGGGTAGGGAACGGGAGCACTGGCTGGACGTGATCGTGGACGCACACCCTGACCCCTTCCACGTGGTCCAGCTACTTAGCTCCTTGAGCTGCTGTTAGATTGGTGGAGGGACCAGGGTCAGGCTGCTCAGAGGCAGGATCCAAGTGTGATACACGTCCCCCTGCTTCCTTGAGAAAATACTAGAGCTTGATTAAGGGAGCCAGTTGGAGGCAGACATCTGGGGAGTGTCTCCCAGCTCACGGTGATCCCCTATGACTGTCTGCTCACCCTTAACTGCGGCGGAGCCTGCACTTACAGATCCCTTCGGTCAACATTTATTGAGTGTGGGGGGCAAAGTCCGGAAGATGGGAACTTAAGAGGTGAACAAGCTCCTCAGGGAGCTTACATTCCAGCTGGGGGAAGGTCATAAACAGGTAAGACCGTTTCCCGTTATTTTAAGAATGACAAAGGAAACGGTAAGGGGACAGAGAGCAACTGAGTGGAAAACTAGGCTATTTGGGGGAAAGGGTGGGGAATAGGCTTCCTCTGAAGTCTGTGCAAGGGCGTGTGCAAAAGTGGGGCGGCGAGCAAAGACCCCCGGGGCAGGAGGAGCAGAGGGGGCAGAGCCCAGGCTGTGGCTCTGGTGTTTGCTAAGAAGCTGGGTGCCGCGCCTTGGAGTCTGTGAGAAACCTGCTAACATTTCTCTCTCACACACACACACAGTATTTTGCTGTGTATAATGTACACTACTTTTCTGCCCAAATTTTCCAGGGAAAAATAAGGATGCGCATTATACATGGGTAGTGCTAATTCCTTATCTATATTAATGCTTTTAATTCTTTTACTTACGTTTATGCATTAAAAGTGTGTAACTCTAGAATTATTTGTTACACAAAATTTCTTGCACCATATGTTCAAAAGTAAATGCTAAAATTCCTTTATAATACAAAAAACAAGTATCTAGATATACATACAAAATTGAATTAAAAAATTAAAATGAAAGATTTTTTCCCCCTCTAAGTTTGGGTCAGAAATGTGGGTGTGCAGTATTTATACACAGCAAAATATGGTATATGGATATATTTTTTAATTTTTAAAATTTTTCTTTAACCTGGGTCTGTGTAATTTCTAGTAATTGCATCCAGTGCTTTCGACCTAATTGCAAAGTTGCTTGAAACGGGTGAGGACATTATTTCGGCTGGAAAAAAAATAACCTTAATTTATCCAGAACGAGCTGCGAAAATATTGGCTATCTTATCTAGCGCCCATAACCCTCACCCATACCAACAGCTCATTTTAAACATTCTTTAAGGATCTGTGGAGTCCGTGGTGTTACTCTCTCCTGCACCAACCACCCAGATTATTAAGCTATCACACCTCTGCAGAGATTTATATTTATGATGTATTTCACTTTGGGGAGTTTCAGGAAGTCATTAAAATATAAACCCTGATTTAAAAAAAAAATGCATGTACTGGATTAAAGCTAAAATAGTAGCTCCCGGGGATCTCTCTCTAAGTAAAGCCAAGTCAGGGCCTGGGGACAGCCTTTCCCTGAAATCACAGCAAGAAGTAAAGTATAGCAATTACCACTCCTAACAGAGAGGGTCATCCTCTGGCAAAATGTGATAGATTAAAAAGTACTTATGTTGATGCTCACAGAGGCGAGAGCTGCAAGCATCAGAAAGTTATCTGCCCCCCCCCCACTCCCCCAACTACATTTTCCCTCTTATCTCTCACTGCTCTGTGAGAGAGATATTAAAAGATACATTTGTAGGAACTTAACGTTAACTTGGCAGGAAGCCATAACTTGGCAGGAAGCCATCTGTACTGCCTCAGCGCCTTTACTAAAGTAGGACATTCCAGAACTAAGAGTCCTATGGGACTCACTCTGTAAAGCATCCCAGAATATTGCTCTGGGTCTTGAAAGCGAAGGTACCGTTTGAAGTGCGTGGTGTAACCAAGTGATATTGCCCTCAGGCCAAAAATAAATAGTTTTCTCAGAGAGGCATATCGGGCTTGGTTTGCTAAGGGTATTGAAATTGGCAATGGTAGCCAATCATTCACTGAGTTTTTACAGAGCATGTATTTGCCACCAGGGCTTGGTCTATACAGAACTATGCGCACCTTTTGGAAATGTTTTAAAAATTCTCCTGCCTCTGTTTGTCACTACTCCTGAAGTAGGTGAGAGTCATCTGGAGAGAAGAGTCTCTATATTCCATGCACTTCCTGGCCATTGGGCCTAGGTCACCTCCTGTAATGCTTGGTGGGCAAGACTGATAAAAAAACGGGATCTCACAGCTGCAATGCTACCTGAGTGCTTTAGGATGGCAAAGTCCGTATCCTTTCTCCTGCTTCTCAAACTCTTCTATCAAAGCCCCTGATGGCCGGGGAGCCTGTGAAGTTGGGGTTGGGTGGTGTAGTTTACTTTTCACGTTGACTACCTCCCCACCTCCCTGTAGTGGGCGGGACTCATATACGCAGCAGGGGGTTTAATTGCTTCATCCTACACCGGTTACACACATCAGCAAGAGAATGCATTTTTGCTCTTTCAGATGCAGAGTTTCTTGCCTGGCGGTGCTGCTGATGGGTTAAAAAAAGGGGAGATACAATAGGTGTGAAAGATCATAATTCATTGTTTGTACAATCCGTGACTCAGGGGAAGAAAAAAACCCCAGGAGCTCTCAAGTGTACAGGATCATTTTAATCCTTTTCATGTTACTCTGAATTCTTCCCCTAGGACCTCGGTCTCCTCAATCTTTGTCTTTGACATAAACTCCTTCCTCCCTGTTCTTTTCCAGATTTTCTCCCGGGTGAACCTGGCAAGGCTTCAAGTCTCTCTGGCTGCAATTGCCATGCACTTCCTGTGAGTGGAGAGTCTGTCGCTCCAGCGTTGTTTGCACGGAGGGAATGCACATTACCAGGTGAACCCGGGGTGGGGGGGGTAGGAGCAATTCAACCTCACCGAAACCCTCTGTTCCTTCCGATCAAATTTCAAAGTGTATTTGTGGTTAGCTCGTTTCTGTGCTCACTGTGGAAATACTCCACAATGTCAAACGTTTCCTATTGTTTTTTTGTCACCATATAGTCTTGGTGGTGTCTGCATATTGTGGACACAGAATTGTGGACATCCCAGATTCTATGTCTACTAACCTACTCTCCTGACTTTCCATTCTGCTCAGTTCCACACATTCAAAAACAGGCAATAAATGCGCTTGAAGATCAGTTATTTATCCTCTAAATTCATGCAAATTTGGTATCCATTCCTGAATACATTCATTTATATATTTGGCACATGTGTGTGCACCCAGCTGCTGAAATCAAGCAAAGCTAGTGTCCAGAGTCGTGTCCTGTTTATATTTTGTATTTTACCACTTTGTACTCTGCGTCACAAGCCAGCAGGTGAGAACCCAGCTTGCGCTAAACTGTCTTTCACCTTGACCAAAACCAGGATAAAACAACACGTAAAATTGGACTCTTTGAAAGTCCTTTTAGATCACCTAACCAGTGGTGCCAAAAACTCAGTCATGGACTTTCTACCTGCCCTAAAATTATCTTTTTAGTTTTTATAATCAATACTTTTCTTTCATTTTAATAGGCAACTCTGTTCTACTACCATAATGGAAAATCAGCATTTCTTGTCTCAAAGAAGATAGCCAAAGAACTAATATAATAATAACACAACAAAGTTTTATCTAGAAACTTACATACTGAAAAACTCTGAATTCAAGGTCAGTGTCTGTCTGAAAAGTGGAAGTAACACTGAAGTAACACCAGCGTAGAACCGACAAGTCTGTATCCGCGCCTGAGCCAGGGTGACAGAGTTGAATGGGAACAGCTCGGTCAATCTATGAGTTCCCATCTTGCCTGTACAGCCCAGAGAAACGATGTGAATTGCTTATTAATGGTACAGCCAAACTGAGAATACTTTTTAGACCCTTAACTAAGTACTTTTTCAAGTACACGACAATCCTAGTTTGGAAAAAAAAAGGAAGATGACATTTAAAGGTTATTTTTTTACTCTCCCTGTCAGGGCTGTTTGCCATTATTGATTCGATCTACGTCATTAACAGCCTGTGCGATAATCCAGCATGGATTCCTCTCATGTTAAGATTATCTCTACAAGGAGGGGTACAATGGGTTATTATAAAAGATAGAGATAAACCAATACTCAGAGACAAGCAACGAGCAGCGCACATCCAGTCAGCTGTGTTCTTTGGTTCCCTCACTTGATTGTGTTCTTTTGGGTTCTGTTCTTCAGTGTTAGCTCAAGAGCCTGTTTTCTAGAATAAGCATGACGCCTTTCTTGTTAAAGGAAAAAAGATGGGGTCTTGTTGTAAGATCCAATAATGCACAAGAGTGTGTAAAATTTGTGTGCACTGAAGCACCCTTTTACTGAGAGTAGTAAATGTAAGAGCTGAAGAGGATCGGGCCTGAAGAAGTAATTTTATTGAACAGAAGAGGCATGAAACTAGACAGTGCGTCCGAAGACATGATGGTTGGCACGGATGTCTGACATACTCTTCAGTGCCACCCTAGTCTGCAGACAGGAACAGATGAAAAGACCGGTGGAAAACAAGTATTAATTTTCACATAAAAATGTGTAGCCCTTTGACCAAAAGATGCTGTACTCAGAGATCAAAGTCTATGTTTTGTTTAATCTATGACTACATATATGTTTTTACATATGTAAATGTGAGAAAATAATATCTTGAAATAATAATTGTGCTTTGTTGGAACACATGCTGCTTTCCCGTTAGTTGGAAACTCTTTCCCTCTTCAGGCAACAGGTGTCGTATTCTTTACAAAGTACTCCGCATGAGAAGTGACACAGCAGTATGCATGCCACAGACAGTCAAGTTCTTGGCTTTTGGATCTCAAAAGGGCTGGCTTAGGGTATAAACAATGAATTCTTAAAATGCAGTTGAAGAGTCAAAGTAATACGTTGCCAGACTGAATCAACAATCTCCTGGATGAAGGAAGAAAGGGTTAAGTCACAAAAGAAGAAAGTTGAGACAATGAGGAATTCCTAAAAATGGGTTCAAGGGCCTATTTTATGCCTTGAAGAAGTCCCAGTGCAGGGAGGGGCCGATATCTGAAACCTCTGGTAAACCTGGGGAATCTTAGAGCAGAGAGAACATGTACCTTCATACCTTTCCCAGGAAAGGCTAGCAGGGTGCCAAGAGTCCAAGAAGAAATGGTTACCCAAGGTGTCCAACAGACCAAGGGCATTTCGGTGTGCCCCTGAACACGGCACAGGAAGGAGCAAGAGGTTTCCCACCAGCAAAGGGCAGCTGGGAGGTCACATACAGGATGGGTGAAATGCAGAGTCTAGTTGTCAGAATTAGGGGGATGCGGTGATATTCTGCCGCAACCAAAGACCGAAAAGTCCGGGAGAAATAAAGGAATCTTGACAGATGTCATTGTAGGTGGAGAATGAAGATGACTCAACTGTCACTGCGCAGAAGTGTTGTTGAGATATCAATACCCTCACCATAACTGAGACACAGAACTGGACTGAGAGTGGTGGGAGAGGATGATATCCTAAATTATAGATTTATGATCTCTAGAAAAATAGGTGTTTTACATCAGTGAAAAGAAGTTCATTTGTTTTTTTATTCCAGGGTGGAAAATACCTGCTATACATATAAATTGAGATTATACACCCAGAAGATAGATAATATACTAGACTACTGTATCCTTCATTGAAATGGAAGAAAAATAATGGTTTAAATATGTCCTTCAAGTGACTTCTACTTTAGAATTTCTGACAAAATTGAATGATTGTAGCACGTTGACTGGCATATTCTAGTAAACATATCTGAACTCACTCTGAATAAAAACAAGGTACTACAAGATAGTGGTGGAGTGTAAGCTCTAAGTCACATCACTATGAAAGGACTGGCCAAGATACAAAATCAAATATTAGAGTTCTTTAAACTAAAGTAACAAAGGACTCTTCTATACCTGTGATCACAGAGTCATGACAAAGAAACTCATCATTTTTGAGAGGTATGCAATGTCTAGGTAGAACAGCAAGCTGGCCACACACAGCTACATTTTCCCCTGAGTTTGTCAATAGCAAAAATACCGAGTTCTTTGTACTCAGTACAGGCTTTATCCCTCTGCCCTTCGGGTGGGAGGGACTAACAAGCCTCTCTGTTTCTGGACTGAAAGGGTAATGGTGTTTAAGCTGATACAAGATCCTTTCAAATCTTTGGATTTGTATCAGTCAGCTTAGGCCTAGCTCTGCAACAGTAACAAGGACCCAGACTTTGAATGGCTCACTAAAGCAATTTGCTAACGCTATGGCAGCCTGGAAAAGAGAAACTGGCAGAACCAAGTAAGGGACCTTAAAGTTTCTGCTCCAAAGGGGCACTGGTCATGCTTCACTGGTCAAAGCCAATCATGTGATTCCTGACACGGGCTTCAGGGTGAACTGCTCTGGAGGGAGACACGATCGCTATTTCCTGAAGCCATTCTCCATACAAACATCCTTGAGGCTAGACTTTGGAACAAAAGGCAGCTAGTGCCTCACTCACAGACATTCAGAAACACAAGAGGCCTGTGAGACTGGTCTCCCGCTAACTGTAACAGAAAACCTAAACTGAAATAGTAAAGTCTGACTTGAGAATTATTTTCCAAAGAAAGTTAGGTGCCTTTGGCTTTAGTTTCACTAGGCTGAGTTTCGATACATTTTTCCCTGAGTTTGTCTGGAGATGACTTAGGGAGGAAAAATATCTACTTTTTTGCTGGACCATTAACTTGATACCCAGGTAGGATTTATGATAAAAGGGTAGATAGAGTTCATGGAGAGAAGGATGTGGAGCTGGGAAATTAGTTGTTAAGAAGACTGGAAATGCAGCTCTGTGCCTTTAGGAGTAGAAAATTAACCCTAAGCACAGTGGCACCAATGAAGCAAGTTTTAGTGCCCTGGACCTTAAACATTGTTTCAAACAAACAGTCAAAGTGCAAAGTCAACATTTTATTTCTAACAGCACCCTGAAACACCCAGCACAAGTGCATCTAGAGCCAGAGAAGGATCAGGCAACTTTGCCAGACTGATAAGAAGTTTAAATGCATATGCCTTGATCATACATAACGCAACTAAAGAGAGCAGAACCACTTAAGTCTCGCAGACTTAAATCAGAGAAGCAGCTCTAACACAATCGCAACAAAAATAAGGCTCAGCTGGTTCTTCGGGTTTTCTGTCTACCTGTCTAAGCTTTTGTTTTTTTGAATTTTACCTTTTTTTGTAAAAGTAGAACAAATAGGAAGACAATGAATCTAATGCCTTCATCAAAAGACAGACATACCAGGTGCACGCAGATGCTGTCATTTCTTGCCGTCTTTGTAAAGGTAAATGACAATGTTGGTTACACCACATCTCCAAGTTTTCAAATTCTAGAGTGTCCTAGAAATCCTGTGACTCTTCTTTCAGGTCTCAATGAATTATCAAAACATTATTTTAAAATGAAAATATGGATAAGTCCCCTTTTAAATTTTTTCAAAGGCTTCCCATTTCACCAAGGATGATGCCTTAATTCCTTGAAAGCACTTAGGTGGCCTTATACCATCTGGTCTTCCTTGGGTATACCTCGTCCCCTTCCCTCCCTCTAGCCCCTCCCCCACTCTGATGATCCCAAGTAAAAAAGTGATATGATCTAACTTTGGCTGAAATACAGAAAATATAAGCAGTCAACTGAGGAAGCAGGGAGAGATAAAGGCAGGGAGGGTAATGAGAGCCATGCTTGCAACGATGAGAGGTGGCCAGATGCTGGGCATTATATTCAAGATAGAAGCAAGAGGGTTTTCTGGCATACTGGATGTATAACATGAAAGGAAGTTTTTTTTTTTCCTTTTCCTGACAAATGGGAAGAATAAAATTGCCTCTAACCGAGACAGGTAAAACTATGGGCATTCAGGCATGGAAAAAATCAGGAGTTCAAAGTTAGTATTTGAGATACTTTCTAGACAGCCAACAGGGACAGTGAGTAACTACTTAGACATGTAAATTTGGAGTTCTAGGAGAAAGTTCTGAGCTGGAGGTAAATAATTAAGAGTCATAAACATAGAGATGGTATTTAAAACCATGAAACTGGACAAAATTATCAAGGGAATGAGTACAGAGAAGGTCCCTGGGTTGAGTCCTGGGTCCTCACAATTATTAGACGGCAGGCAGATGGGGAAAAACAGCCACACGACTGAGAGGAGAGGTCAGGGGAATGGAAGGGGGCCCTAGAGAAAGAGCATTTGAAGCAATGAGGGAATGATCTATGATGTCAAATGCTGTTATAAGGAACGAACAAAAAGAAACTGACCTTCGGACATGACAATGTGGATGTAAGGGGTGGGTCTAGGTTTCGTGGGGTCCAAAGTTTATATAATTTTGGGGCTGTCTTTTAGAGACAGGATCTAAATTAGGTATAGGGTCTTGAAAGGCTTGTGCAAACGAGGGTCACTGAAGCAGCAGCTTTAATTTCAAGGAAACTGCCCCTCTGGCGATGGTCGCTGATGAGCTGCGGAACGGGTCCCCGGAGCGGTGGAGAAAGCCCACCAGAGCGGGTCGAGAAAGAGCAAGAGGGAGGAAATAAAGGCAGAGAGCAGAGACAACCTTCTCACGGAGTTTTCCTGCAGGAGGGGAAAGAAATCGGGTGATAGCCAGGGGTAACACGGAGGTTCAGGGAAGGTTGTTTCTTTTCCTTTTCTTTGTTAGAAGATGACAGTATATTTGATTACTGACTGGAATGATCCAGAAGGAACAGTTGAAGACACAGGTGAGGGGATGGTGGTCTATTGTTGGACGAATGTCCTCGAGCGGGTGCGAGGGAGTGGGGTCTATTCAGGAGAGGGGAGAAAGGATGCTCTAGGGCAGGGGTGTCCAACCCCCAGCCCATGGGCCTCATGCGACCCAGGGTGGCTATGAATGCGGCCCAACACAAAATTGTAAACTTACTTAAAACATGTAGTTTTATTACTTCGATATGTACATTTTCTATATTAGTGACCAAAAACTTGGGACCTACTCGACGATTTGAAAAGATTACTGAAAGGCTGCTGCATAATTAGAATTATTATGTGAGGACTTTTTTGCTTATCTGTGGTGGTGGGTATCACAAAAATTATGCACGGACCTTTTTTTTGCTCATCAGTTTTTGTTAGTGTTTGTGTATTTAATGTCTGGCCCAAGGCATCTCTTCTTCCAGTGTGGCCCAGAGACGCCAAAAGGTGGGACATCCCTGCTCTACAGAGAAGCAAGGACATTTCTCCTGGGAACTGGAGAAGGGCGGAGGGTAAACGCACCGGCCAATGTCGTGACTGGAATGTGCAGAAATTGCTTTTTGATCGTTAACATTTTTCCCCCGTGAAGAAGGAAACAAAGCTATGAGAAGAGAAAAGGGCATACATGGCGGGGGTGGGGATGGTGAGGGAGATTTGAAGAGAAAAGAGATGTAGGAAGTAGCTCTCTTGGGGACGGTGACAGGGTATGGACCGAGGGCTTGGTGGAGGACTTCTGCACTGCACTTACAACCCACTTGAGTTTAGGGCTCATGACCTTAGAGAGGCTGGCTGGCGTGACTGTGTATTTTTTGTGGCCATTACCTGCTGCCTTGGGGAAGGAGGAAGGGAGGCAGAGAAGTACATTAAGCAAGGGTGGGGTTCAGTCAGGCACACCTGAGAGGGTAGGGAGGCGATGGTCAAGCCAACCCCCCACATTCCGTTCAGTTGGACTCCCGGTCTCTCTCGGCTCTGGATCTTCCTCGGTTCCCCCAGTAAACACTGCCCCCCACTGTTCACTTCACTAATTACTACTGGTCTTAAATACCATTTCCTAGGGGAGTCTTCACTGACTCACAGGCTAGACTCTAATAGGCTCCTTGGCTACTCCGACTGCCCTCTTCCATAGCGGACAGCCCTTGGTCATTATTTTTTCAATCTGTGTCTTTCATATGCGACCTGGAGTCCCCCAGGCCAGGCACACATCTGCCTCATCTGCCCATCTTGCCTCTGTGGCTGGCAGAGCACGGTCACACATGGAGAAGTTACACGACATGTATCCAGTGCCAATATTAACCATTAGAACCACGCTCCGCTTCGTGGGCTCTGGGAAGCCAAGACCCAGGACTGACCGTGGCAGCCAGTCTGTGAATCCGGTAAGAACAGCCAAGAAACCAGTGGCTAACTTCCTTTCTAGAACTTTCAAAGACAAATATGTATGTAGTCCCAATCAAGTAAAATTTCAATTCACATTAAGCAAACATTTATTGAGCATTCATGAGGTGCTAGGGCCTATGCTATGTGTTTTTGTAATTATTATCTCATTTAATTCTTAGAACAAATATCTTTATAGGTGTTAAGGCCATACGGACTTAATATTAAAAGAAACCCTCAGGTGAGTAGGAGTAGCACACCCACTGCCTGAGTCACGTTAAGAAATTTAATAGTTATCTTGCTGCAGAATAATCTGGCCGCCCAGATCACGTGCATATGGACGGCCCTCTGCTCTTTCTTTTAACTCGGTGACTAGCAAACCTTAAAGTGCATTAGACTCACTGTACAGGGTTGAACCTTAAAAGCATGCACCACAGGTACAACTTCAGAGGTTGCCAAAGGTAATTTTTTTACTATAATTTGTTCTCTTGATCCTGCTGACTTTGAAACCTCGTTTCCTTATAATTTACTATTCCTAATGTATTATAACTCAATAAATATGTGCTGAATGAAAAAATAAATACCTCAGTTAGAGTAGTTTGCTTTCTGTCAGAGATACTCAACAGAACTATTATTGGGAACTCACTACGGGCCATGAACTTGAAAGTACAAAGGGGGAGCACAGTCTCCTGGGGACACATGGGCAAGCAGGTAAATGGTAAGATGACAGTGCAGGCTACATGCAAAGGTACAGACACCGAGGTGCTGGGGGAAGTCTGGGAATGGGTGCTATTCAAGATAAGTAGGGGTTGTCCCGATGAAGAGAATCAGAGGATGTGACTTCAGGTATGCCAGGTGAGGGAATAATAGTTTCCAAAGCACAGGGTTAAGGACAAAGAAAATCAGCCATACAATTGCTCTAGGAATTGGCCAAATTCATTGAAAGAATGAAACCTGGGCTTCCCTATATTCTTCCTGAGCTTCAAGATGCCTTCACCCAGGGGACTCAGACCTAACGGTGCTTTGCATTTGGAGGCAGCGGTGTAACAAGATGAAAGTTCACGACCAGAAAGCAATAACCTCATGATCATGAGAGAAATTTGGGGCCCTCATGCTTGGTTACTGGGAAGCCCTTTTCACATCGACCTTATGTTCAGCCCACAGGGACCAGGTGTGCTTTTAATTAGGCAGGTAACTCGGACTGAGGTGTGGCTCCGTGCCATGGTGGGACATGCTGAAAAGTCTGGGGCCACCTGAGAAGTACTCCCACGTGTTTCTCAAGAGCTCTGTCCCCTGTCTCTCATGGCCATTCTGAAGAAACTGGCTCAGGTGCTGACTCACCCTTCAAGAAGTAAGAGCAGGTGATTAGGGAACTTGGGTAGTTGTCAAAACCATATTCCTTTCTTGGTTGGCTGAACTGAGGAGCTAGGTTCTAAATCACAGCCCTCTTGCTTGTAAGGATATTTCCTCATTATAACACCAGGTAATTCAGAAAAATCAAGAACAATGGTCTTTTGTTGGAGAAGCAGCAGCCAATTACTTTTAGGGATCAGACAGAGATTCCAATTATCACCTTGATGAGCTTGGTAATTTCAAGCTTTAGAAATAAAAAAAAAAAATTTAACTGAAGTCACAATTGGAGTCGTCAAACTCTGCATGCAGGTACTGATAGAACAGAAATAGCTTTTCCTTCCAAACTAATTGATTTGTTTGACGTTGTGTTGGCTAGTGGTTGGTGCAAAAGGAACAGAGAAATGGCAAAGCAGGGCGATCAAGGGGCATGGACAGGACCCTCAATGCGCTTTCACCTTCTGCTGTCCCACTTTTCTTCAGAAGATGGAGTAGCCCAGTCTATGCCAGGACTCGCACATTCACGGACACATACCTCCCACTCTGTATATCTAGACAAGTATCAGGTCATTCCACGAATAAGTTCAGAGCCCTTCATTTCAAATCCAAGTGGCGTTGTAGGATGCCACATACATATGTTATAGTGAGATACTGGCATGACTTTGACAGTCATGGTAACCATAGATCATTCTATTCCTGGCCTTGATATGCAAATAGCAGTCTCAGAATCTTTTAAGAACTTTTTTTTGGTTTGATTTTTTAAGCTACTACTTATTACCTATTTCCTATGTGCCAGGCAACACAATGAATATAATACTTTCTGCATATAATTTTTTTTCATTTAATCTTCATAGTATAATAGACCAGGTATCACTGCTCTCCTGTTCATATATATATAGACAGAAATACTGCTTAGAGGTTTAGTAACTTGTCCAAGGGCACCCAGCTGATCAGAAGCAGGGCCACGACTCCAAGACTGGTGTGTTTCCAGGCCTGGGCACTTTAAGACTCTGCTCCTTGGAAATGAAGCTTCCATGCTGTTTTCCAACGGGGAAATCATTTGTCTCCTGCGGTCATGAGTGATTGTCCCTAGAAATGCACAGAGAGCAAGCTGAACACCATCTGTTCAGAGAATTGTGGAAGGGACTTCTGCGGCAGTAGCAGGTTGGACCAGGTGGCCTTGGGGGCACCTTCCAACTGATTGTTCCATTTTGGTAAAGAGGCGGCAGATTTTTCAAGCTGAGCTTGGGGTACAGAGTTAGGGGCCACATCAGACCACTGTGGGGCCATTAGCGAGTGTACAGATGAAAAGAAAAGAAGTGGTCACGCAGAGAATTCTTCATTTTTCAACATGTTATCCCTGCCCCTAGCCTACTTAAAAACGGTCAGTCCTGCAAATAAACTCTCATTCCATTTGGTCTTACCCTGGTGAATGGTTTCATGCCTTGAAAGAAAGTGCGGGGTACCCCATTCGAGCTGCAATGATGTCTCTAAATTGTCCTGCACATTCTTCCATCTTACTGTTCCTGTATGAGAATACAGCTCCCCCACCAAGTTGAAAGATGTTCTCTAATTTATAAACAAGCAGGGAGAACAGCAGGACAGCACAGCTAGGTCAATTATAATAGCAAGTGTGAGATGAGCCACTGTCCCTAGAGAACGCCTTCATTACACTCCAATCAAAGAAATTAAGACTCCGAAAAACAAATGACCAGTCTGAATGGTAACATCCTCACCTCTTTCTTTCTCCTGACTTAAGTGGCAAAATTACTTCTTCGTAGCTTCTGTCAGATTTTTTTAATCCATACCCAAGGATTCGTTTTATTGATTTTAGAGAGAGAGGAAGGAGTTGGGGAGGTGGGGGAAGATAAGAGAAAAAAACATTGATAGGTCGCCTCTCACATGCTCCCCAACTGGGAATCGAATCTGCAACCTAGGCATGTGCCCTGACCGGAAATCACACCAGCAGCCTTTTTGGTGTACGGGGTGGCACTCCAACCACCTGAGCCACCAGGCAGGGCTCCATCAGTCTTTATACAATGAAGGTAAAATTCTAAGCTGTACATTAGCGGGCAGGTCATGTGTCCATCCGCCCATCCATTCATGCACCCACCCGCCCTCTACTATCTTCCAGGCACTGTTCTGGGCACTGGGGATGAAAGCGATTCCCAGGGAGGAATCTGTGATGACAGAGTGTGAAACGGGCCGTGACAGGGAAATTTCATGACATAATCTGAGCCATAACAGCGGCTGTTAACTCACACGGAAATGGGTAATGTCTGAATTGTCTCCCAAAGGATCAGCTGGGATTCTCTAGGCCAAGTATGTCATGCGGGAGATTTCAGGCAGTGGCGGGGAGCAAGGAGAGTTTCGTACTATGTATATGAAACAGGTGAGGAAGACGACAAAGCACAGGGTTTGGGGAAAAGAACACCTCCAAGGGGTTTCCGTCTGCCTCCGCAGACACACAGTTGAGGATCCTGGAGAGCTATGTCATTTCTCTTTCTATTCTAAAAATCTAAACAGCTTCTTAAAATGTCTTTATTAAGATGTAATTCACCTACCGTATAATTTACTGATTTAAAGCGTACAATTTAATGACTTCCAGTATATTTACAGAGTCGTACAATCATCACTATAACTACGTTCCGCCTCAAAAAGAGACCCCATGCTCCTAGGCCATCAACCACAAGACAATCAGTTTTTAAGCATGCAAGTGACCTTCATATGTAAAAAAGGCATAATGGTCAATGGCCATCCACGAAGCCCAGAGAACAAATGGCCAGAGACCCACAGTGCTGGGGCCAAGGATGGCCTTCCACGCCTGCAGCAGTGGTCCAGCCTGTGCATGCAGATGTGGGTGCAGGTTGCGGGGCCAGGAGAGAGAGGAGGGGTTTAAGAAACCCTAGAGTAATGAGTCAGATCCTTCACTTCTGGCTCTAAAATAGGCTCCTGAAAGCAGAGGTATTTAATCATAAGAGCTGATTTTTTGAGAGGGGGTTTTGTTTGCTGTTTCTTGGTCTATTTGTTAAGCGACAAACACAAAACAGTAAGAGAAAAAGAGGTTGGGAATGCCAAGCATGCATGAGAACAGTTTTCCTACTCGAAAGAGTTCAACAAAGAGCTCTTAGAACGAGATCTGAAGTGGGGGCATATTCTCAATTTTGATCTTGCCCGTGGCTCAGGGCTCCAAGGCGTTGGGCCAAGGAGTGCAGGCTTAGCTACCTGGAACTGCAGATAGGTTTTGGGACAGGTCCCAGAACAAAACTGATCATTCCTTAGCTTCAGAGATATCACTAGAGGAAACCAGAGGTATCAATGAGAAATTCCAGATCTTTCTGTTTGGGCCGGTGGTTCAGGTTCTCTAAATCCTAGTGTGCGGTTCTATGACAGCCGTAGGAATAGTAAATATTTACCAGTGCTATTTTTTCTTTTCCTTTGGCCATTCCTCCCATCCAAGAGCCAGGCATATTTGGCTCACTGTCTCAGAGAAGAAATATGGTCAATGAAAGCTGAGAAAACAGGAGTCTCCGGTGCCTTTTGGGATTGAAAAGCTTAGCAGACAAGGGGATTGGAAATAACTCATGACATGCTGAGTGTCAGGTTGCCTCACTCCTGAACCAGGAAGTACTGACCACACGTGGGGAGGAACGAAAGATAGAGGCAGGGGGTGACAGCCGAGGCATGGATCAGTTCCTATAGCCTGCTCCACTGGCTGAGCCTGGAGAAGAGGAGAAAGTCGAGAAAGAAGTTTATGGTGTTGAATTTATCCCAACGCTGGAAAGAGCACAGGAGGGGAAGACCGCAGCCCGGGTGAGACCGACTAACTTGTGTGCACAGGCAGGAAGGCCTCCAACTGTCTTGGGGGGTTTTCTCTGCCCCCACATGATGCAAGAACAGAAGAATTATCAAGAGTGGCCATGCTGATAGCACAAAGCCTCTTTGGACGTGAAGGACCCAGGGAAACCAGATCTAGGGGCATCTCAGTGGTCACCCGTGATGACTGGGGACCAGATGAGACAATGAACATCTCACTGGGTAAGAGCAGGGACAGAAGATACTAAGTCTTATAGTCTCCTTTATACAAGATAAACCCTGGGGAAATGATCGTGTGTGTCCCAACTGGTAGTTTGTTTGTCACTCTAGTGGAATAAAAGCTAAAATCAGGTATTAAGTCGCTACAGAAAATAAGGTTCTGTATCTTGTACATTTGAGTTGTGGTTGAAACATGTACACATTACCCGCTGTAAAATGCACGGGCATATGGTAAGTGCCCAGTATATGACCTATCAGCCAAGAACTGTTATGATGACGACGTTACACCACAGCTTTGGGGGATAGAGCAGAGGTCTGCAAGCTACGAGCTATGGGCCAAACCTGACTCACCACCTGTTTTTATAAATAAAGTTTTATTGGAACACAGTAATGACCATTTGTGTTCACACCGCTGGTGGCTGCCTTTAAACTATTAACAGCAGAGTTGAATAACGGCAACAGACATCATGTGGCCCTCGAAATGTAAGATATTTACCCTCGTGCTCTCGCTGGAAAATGTTTCCTAACTCCTGGCGTAGAGCCTTAATTAGGATATAACACAAACACACTAATATATACACACACATCCCCAATGTCTCCCCTCTGTATTCCTTCTAAAGATTTCACTCAACTCATTTTGACTGGTTTGTAGTCAAATCAATCAGAATACACACACCCTGCATAACACTCAGTTCTTCAGTGCTCCAAGAAAGGATATATTTTGCTATAAAAATTCACATTTTCTCCCAGAGAATAAAATAAAGGTAAATATTTCACATTTCACATCCTGATCATTTGGGTATAGCACCAGCATGAAAAGGCTAAATTCAAGTGGATTTTTATTTAAATTAGCTGGCATAAAAGATGACACATTCCTTTTTTCTCTGTGGGAAAACCAGACGGGCCTAATTAATAAAATGTATCATATCAATCTTCAATTATGCCTCAGTGGGGAGGGAGAATAATGCAGTCTGGAAGTCTTAAAGCCTTGGAGAATGATGTTTTAATTAAATAAACACACTTTCATTTTTGTTTTTAGGAAATAGCTTCAAAAACAAAGTATCTGATTTTAAGGGTCAAGGCTGAAACGTAAAAACCTTTGTTAATAACATCCTGTTTTCCCCTTCCTCCTAAAAAACAGGCGTAGGGATACATGGCCCATCTCTCTCAGAGGGTTTGTGTGAAAAAGTGAATGATATTTAGGAGAAAATTTTTTTATCCTCATTCAAGGACATGCTTATTTATTTTAGCGAGAGGGGAAAGGAGGGAGAGAGTGAGGGAGAGAAAGATGGATGTGACGGAAACATCGATGGGCTGCCCCTTGTCTGTGTCCTAAGCCAGGACCTAACCAGCAACCCCGGCATGTGCCCTAAAGGGGAATCAAACCTGTGGACTTTTTGGTTTACGGTACGATGGTCCAACCAACTGAGCCACACAGGCCAGGGGCTTAGGAGATGGTTTTGAAAATTATGAAAATCTATGCAAACAGAAGATGACAAAGCAAGTGGCCAAAATAATCTAGCTGGCTATAGCTCGGATTTAATATCATTACACAAGAAGTTAAAAAAAAATCCTTAGTGAAGGGCTGAATACCAAGGGAGGGCAAAGGCAGGGGAGATGTAATTAAACAGAACGCAGGTCTCCAACACGCCCGCCTCAACTCCCAGACCCCGGCGTCAGCAATTCCTCTGAAAATTACAGTGCCCTGGGTGAAAAGGTTAGCCCCGCAGCTGGAACTCCAAAGCTCCCACTGCTGGAAAACTTTAATTAGACAACATATTGCAACCTTAGCCAGTTGAGATGTTATATTTTACCAGACAACCACAGAACCTTTGAGACCTTAGAGTTCATAAAGTCCAGGTTGTAATTGCAAATGTCTCCAGGGACTGGGCAGGGAATGTAACCGTAATACATGTCAGAAGTCACTGCAGGTAAAGTGACAAATGACAACTGGCCTTTAGCCTCCTCATCAGGGAGACACGAAGAAGTGCTGGGAGCGCAAGAGACCATCCATCCATCCTTCCTGATGGCAACGGCTCCATTTGGAGATTCCCAAGTCTTGCTGTGTAAGGACAGGGGTCCAGAAAAGATGAGAAATGTCCCCATTTTTGAACACAGGGAGCTAATTCAAATTTAAAAGGAGAAAACAACCCATATGCTAATCTAAACATCAACCAGCTGACAACGAACGTTTCTGACAGTCCACCCACCTGATTTTACTGATGTAGAAACAAGACCAGAGGGAAGTGGCTAGTCAGGGGCGAGTGGCTAGTCAGGGGCGACCAGCCAGTCAGAGGTCAAGTCCTCCTGCTTCTAAACTATTTCTTCTTCATTATTATACTCTGCTGGCAGACGTACTGCTGTCCTTAGCGTTTTGATTCTTCCACATAAATGTATAATTGTCTCTAAGCATTCCTCCAGTCAATACTATTTTCTCACTCTCATTTCCATCTTCACAACCGTTTCCCCAGGTAGAAGTTAAATCATTGTGCAAGAGCCTAATGGCGGTCTGAGGTCAGATCACGCAGTTCTGTTTTGAAGTCTGGGGATGTGAGATGCGCCCGTCTCTTTCTCTAGGTAGGCAGAGCATGTAATAAGATTTCTTGCCTTCCTTATTTTCATGGTCATAAATATTAGCTCTAAACTCACTTGCTTTTTTCTCTCTTCATGGTTTTTGTCAGACATATCCGAGCTTCACGTAGCTACTGGACTCAGGTTTTAAAGACAACTTGAATAGAACAAAAAATATCTACCAGAGGGAACATCAGAGTTGTGTTTGATAAGGTAAGGGAAGCTCGGGGTGTATTGGAAGCCATGTTTCATTAAAGCAGGGAATTGCTTCCTTTATTGCCTTCCCTGTTGTCTGTCTGACTGGACTCGGATCCGTCACTTAGTACCCTTGTGCCTCGCTTGCCTGGGATAACAGCGTCTCACAGGTCTCTGGATGAGAGGAGGTGACCACGCTGAGCGGGGCGTTTCACACGCTCAGCACGTGGTCATCGTTAGCTGCACCTAAGCGCATACATAAACTCGTCCATACAAACACCATAGGCTTATGAGACAGTTTCAAAAAGCGCTCAGGTCTGATTTTGCCTTAATACCGCCCACTGGAAAACACCGAACAGTGTCAAAGCATTTATCATCTAACAATGGATGCCTGCTAGGCGGGGTGAGAAACTGGTCAAAAAATAGCTCATGAAGGCTCTGATGTCTGTGATTTGCTCCTAAATAACGTGGGGCCGAAAAGGTGAAAGTGAAGTTTCACCACGAATTGGTAACTGTTGGAGCCAGGTGATAGACCGTACATAGGGGCTCATTATACCATTCTCTCTCCTGTATAGGTTTAAATTTCTCCATAATAAGGTAAAAAAAAAAAAAAAGCACTTGTGTATAATCGTCGGCTCTTCAACTGGTTCAGAATCTTATGCCCGTCACTCGCGCCACCCCCCCTCACCCCGCCCCGGCACTGTACCATGCTGCTCACGCAGGGACGGCCATGGGAGACACTCACAGTCAATTATGGCATTCCTGAGTTCCTGAACTCGGGGCTCCAGGCGGCCACTGTCTGCTAGTGAAGGGTGTGGAATGAGAAAACCCTCTCCCACCAGTATCTTATAAACAAGGGAGGCCATGATGGTACTTAACTGTGTCATCTCTGAGGACCTTGTGGAGTCTTGCGATGATGAGCATTTAAGTCAGCAAATGGTGGTATTTCAGGAACTTGGGCTGAATATGGGAACTTTTTTTATTTTTACAGCGAAGCTCAAATTGGATTTCTATATGGCAACACACCTAGTTATCTAGTCATATCAAATCCACGCATCAGAATTTCCTTTTCATCATTATATATTAACAGCTTCCTTTTTCACATTGTAAGACAGCTCGTGCAATTCTGATGTGTATTTTTATCTGACTTGTATTACCTCCTTGGATGAGGAAGAGCAGCTGAAACTCAATGCTGCTATGTATTCATCTTACAATTTTGTCCTCATTCAGCCAGTTTGGCACAGATGGCTGCCAACGCCCGTGCGGCTCCCGCTGCTGAGAGGCGCGGCATTCCGGTCCCGGGCGCGGGGAGCCGTGGCCTTCCGGTCACGTCTGACCTGAGATCTGTGTGCTCATGGCACCCAAGCTCAGAATAAGCTTTATGTTTTTAAACAACTAAAACTAAATCAAAAGGATAATATTCTGTGACGTGTAAAAAGGACATGACATTTTGATATCACTGTCAAAAAATAAAGTGTTATTGGAACATGGCCACACCCATTTGTTCATGTATTCTCTACGGCTGTTTTCAAGCCACAATGTCAGAGTCGAGTAATTGTCACAGAGACTATGTGGCCCAGAGTCTAAAATATTTTCCATCTGGCCCTTTACAGAAAAACTGTCCTGACCCTTATTTTAGTTCGACTCTGTATCTGTGTGGTCCCGTAGAAAAGCCAGCTACATGCAGCTACTGAGCACTTGGAATGTGCCTCGTGTGACTGAGGAACTGAATTTTCAATTTTACTTAATTTTAATTAATTTAAGTTTAAATAGTCACATGTGCCTAGTGGATAGTATAGTTTTTGTCTGCCTATAATGGCAACTTGGGTCCCATTTTGACCTTTGAAGACTACAGTACCCTGGCCATCTCCTTCACCTTCTGACCTTATCATCCACCCTATTTCCCCCCACACAGCTGACCTTCAAGTGACCGAAAGCAGTGAACCATTCCAGATACTCACTTTCCTTGGCGTTTCTTCCACATTAAACCAATTGTTTCTCCTTCCTGTGCTTCTGAAATTTCTTCCCATCTCTCTTTATTGCGAGCTCTTCTTTCTCTTAACTGTAGGCCTCTACTAATCGCTTGGCCGTGTTTTCTATTTGTAATTGTTTTCCTGACAATAGCTTTTACTCTTGTGCACCAATTGTCACAACTCAGCAGATGGCTTTCGTATCTGAGCCGCGTTTCCCAAAGTTTAACGGCTTGCTCTGCATCTCCGTCTAAACAACTTGCCAGCATACACCCTCAAGTTCATCTTTTGCCAACACCTTTTTATTCCCCGGAGCAATCTCTCTCTCTTTCTTTCCCCTCTTAATTTTCTAGAAAAAGTTCCAGTTGCAAGGCTCATATGCTTGGAGTTGCCTTTTAGTCTCCCCTCCTTTACCTGCAGCCGTATTCACGGAGTTGCCCTGTTCTATACTCTTCATACAGTCTTTCTCACTCACGCCTCCCTGCCTCTAGTCCCACTGCTGTTTTAGCATCTTCTATGTTGTTTTAAATGAAACTTTTAAACAATAAAACAAAACGGTGTGTGGCGTAAGAGTGAGGACTCAAGCCAGGCTGCCAGGGTTCGCATCTTAGCTCGACCCGCAGCTCCGTGACCGCAGGCAAGTTACCTAACCTCCTTGTTCCTTGGTTCCCTCGTCTAACATAGTCCTTACCCCAGAGGGCACAACATGAGGATTAAATGAATTAAGACATGTAAAACATTTAAGACAGTGCCTGGCAGACAATAAGTTTTTAATATGTGTTTAATCAAAGCTGTCCTTTCATAAACATAAAAATTATGTTTTGAAAATGATAACAGCTATTTCACACAACGAAAGGGATGATAACTTTTTTACTATGATATCACAAAGAACTCCAAAGAAGGAGCCAAATTCTACATCCAGTCTGTTTCTCTAGGTTCTCACAAACAACAGTGAGGGTTCGGTGCCCCTAGCAGATAGTTCTGGATATTTGGACAAAGACTTTCACTGGTGACTATTTCCAATGCTTAAGACACAGAATTGATTTGAATTATCTCTCATCTTAAATTTTGAATCGTCTTCCCACCATATTCCCTGCCTCCTGCTTTTCTATTTAGAATCTCCCCTGCACATGACATGAGAGTATCCTTTCTAAGAACAGCTCAGAACTTCAATGAACTGACCACAGAGAGGAGTAAATCCCACATTTTAAGTCTGGATGGTGGGGTCTTCCACATGCCTGACTCGTGCACCATTTCAGTGTCATTCTTGTCCCTATGATCCAGGGACCCTGCTTCATACTTCCCTCTCGGAGATGCCAACTGCACCATCAGTAATGACCAACTCAAGCCCCACCTTCCCCGCAGCTGTGTGCTCAAATTTCCTTGCCTCTTCTGAGCTCTCTGAATTTGTTCGTTCTTCGTATTTCCTTCTGGTATGGCTATCGCTCTTTCTAGACAACTACTTCCTTTAGTACGGAGGCTGAAATATCAAGAGTTTGGGAATTCTGTTATGCCTGGCATGCAGAAGGCCGCTGATGAATGTGTGTCACTTTGTGCCGAGGAAGTCTAAGGAGAGCTATCCACCTGACATTTTAAAAACACTTCATATTGGGAATAATTTAGATTTATAGGAAAGTTATAAAGATAGCACAAATAGTTGTACATTTTTCATGAAGCTTGCCCTACTATCAACATCTTACATGATCATAGTACATTTGTCAAGACTAAGAAATTAATATTGGTACAATATAATTAACGAACCATAGATTCCACTTGGATTTCACCAACTTCTCCCTATATCCTTTTTCTGTTCACAACCCAATATACACTGCATTCTGTGACTCGTTTTGAGGTCTAAATGAACGTGTTACATGAATGCGCTGTAAAGGAAAGCATGTGGAATTTGGGAAGAGAAAATACAGGTTTCAGTCACTTTTTGAAGCACCATGGGTGTGATTTTGAGAAAAGGCAGACTCTGAGCTTCAGCATTTCTTCTGTCCATAAAAGAGGTATGGCCGACCCCGGTGGGCTGTCTGGCTGCCAGCATGCCTTGCTCTGTCCTCACGAGCACACTAACGTCCTTCTGGGATTTTCGCTCTCACTAGGCGGCCCGGTGGAGCGGTACGCTGGGGCCCACCGCGCCTGGGTCAAGGGGTAGGCCCGGAAGCCAGGCTAGGACAGCCTGCTCTGCCTGCCGGGAGGACGACTCACAAGCCGCAGGCCAAGGAGACGGAAACCAGGGGTCCGCCCCGGCAGTGGCTTCCGGTCACGCCCTTCTGGCTCCCTGCATTTTTACTTCCCGGGCTTCTGAAGCCGTCTGAGTTCTTGTCCCCATGCCTCATGCTCCCGGTCTCCTATTGTTTTTGGAAGCTTCTTCACATCCTTTTAAAGAAAATCCTCTTTTAGGTAATTAAGTCAGAATGTGTTTCTGTTGTTCACCATCAAAGGTCCCTAAGTACGAGGACAGTTAGAGTAGCTGCTGCTTTTGATGTAAAGATCAAATAAACTGTTATCTATGAAAATCCACTATAAACAGTAACCATGAATATCCTAGTTGATAAATCCACTTAGAGTAAATCCATTAGGCCATTCTCACATTCAACAATGATTTACATTCCAAATATTTATATGTGCCAGCCACTATGCTAAAAATTGTGACTATTTCAAAATAATTATCAAGGCAGTTAATTCAAGGCTGAAATGTTCTGCAGAGAGATGGTGAGTATCTGTGTGCGTGTACTGGGGCACTGTGAAGGGGTGTGTGTGTGTGTGTGTGTGTGTGTGTGTGTGTGTGTGTATGTCGGGGGCACTGAGAAGGACTGGGAGCAATGTCATCAGAATTTCTTGTGCTCCTGGTAGTGCTTAAATCTCTCTCCTCTGGTCACTCATGTGTTGAAGTACGTATGTGGGAGTGAGGTCTGTAGTGACAGTGGTCATCATCTCTTCTCCCTCCGCCAGCCAGCAACCTGGTGACCAGCGTGGGACGAACAGGGCCGACAGTCATGGGCACTGAGTGGACGGCACATTTCTCTTGTCCTGCAACCGACCTGGAGCTCCTATCCACACAACCTGTCAGCAAAGAGCAATTTATGACACAAGTTGATGCCAAGGGAAAGGAGGGTCAGTGAATGGGAGTGTGACATATTCTCCTGGCCGAGGCTGCCTACTTTACCAGGCACATTATCGGCTGCCTTCTTCAATGTGCAGCTTTGATAACAGTGACATTTTGGAACCATTCAAAGTTGAGGAAGAAAGAGTCTCTGATAGCTGTTTAGTGCCGTGACATAATGTCAGCGCGAGTTGAATTTTCTGCCACCAATAAACAGCTCACCTCCCCCTTTCTCTTTGTTCTGTTTCACGGTTCTTGCTAAATGGTTTTTGAAGAGGAAAAGAAAACATGGAAGGAAGAGATGGGGAGCAAGGAAAGTTTGTTCCACT